>JAAIXI010000248.1:12602091-12730929 GCA_013403645.1 Heliconius nattereri
TCTCTGAGTCTCAATATGGATTTCAGCCAGGATCGGGCACCATGGACGCCATTTTCGCCCTCAGAACTTTGATGGAGGCATACAGGGAAAAAAGGAGAGCTCTGCATGTGGCCTTTTTAGATCTGCAGAAGGCCTTTGACTGTGTGCCTCGTCAGTGTATCTGGTGGGCATTGCGATCCAAAGGGATCCCTGAGGCCTATATTGAGATATATACCACGATCCCGCTTTGCGATTCGCGATGATTAGGACTGCTGTTGACGACACCAAATCCTTTAGTTCACCAAGGCTCGGCTCTTAGTCCGTTCTTATTCAATGTAGTGCTCGATACTGTCTCGGCTCACATCCAGGACCAGCCTCCATGGCTGATGATGTTTGCCGATGACATAGCACTCATTGACGAGAACCGACTGACGCTGGAGCGTAAAGTGAACCTCTGGAAGGGTACGCTTGAGAACTGCGGTCTTAAACTAAATGTGTCGCAGACAGAGTACATGGCCTGCGGGAGCCCTGACTCGAGCACCATACTTATAGGTCCTGAGCCAGCCGTTAAGTCGGAGAAGTTCTGGTATCTTGGATCCGTTATGCACGAGTCTGGAGGCATCGATCATGATGTCCAAGGCCGGATAAGCGCTGCCTGGGCCAAATGGCGGGAGGTCACTGGTGTGGTCTGCGACCGCAGAATACCGCCCAAGCTCAAGGGGCTGATATACAAGAGCATCGTCCGACCGGTTCTTTTATACGGCAGCGAATGTTGGCCGGCACTATCTCGACACACTCAGGAGCTCCACGTCACGGAAATGAAGATGCTGAGGTGGATGTGCGACATAACGCGGTCTGACCGCATACGCAACGCATTCATTCGAGGCAGTCTTGGGGTCCGTGACGTAGCGGATAAGCACCAAGAGCGTCGCCTGAGATGGTTTGGCCACGCGCCGTCCAAAGAACTATGTCGGACGCAAGTGCCTTGCTATACCAGTTCCTGGGGCGCGACCCCCCGGACGCCCAAGGAAGCGCTGGTTGGATGTCGTGATGCAGGACATGAAAGCCAATGGTCTAACCACCAACCACCAAATTGGTTTTTTGTTAATTTATATTTTATATTTTGATATTCATCCTTATGAAAATAAATATAGTAGTCACTTTTATCAATTTATCTAGATTGATATTATAGTTTACTGTATAACATTCTAATAAATAATTAAGGAGATGTCACTGATTCGAAATTACCTAGCCTTCGGGCGGCAATTACTTAGATATTTTTTTCTAATAATATGTCTCCACTATAATTCTTTTTGATTATTTAGGCTTATATTTTCTTACTAATTCAATTGATTACTGAATATAATTTCATAAATATTTGTATAGTTCAAGCAGGCAAAGCCACGTCCGGGTCCGCTAGTATAATATATTTTGTATTATGTATAAAAATATTAAATATGTATATCAGAACAAACTTTAACGACAAATTCATTTTATTACAAATAATTATCACTCATGCATACTATAAATAAAAGAAACCCTATCTTGGACCACTAAATGCACATACGAAAACATGGCATAGCTTTTCTAAACTATAGTAATTTGTAACATAATATAATATATTTATTGTACCTGGGAAATAATCCTGTTGAATGATTGGATCGAGCCGCTCGCTGGGTGCCGGCTCCGCGCCCGACTCCCGCTCCTCGTCCGACCCCCAGTGACTCCAAAAGCCGTGCTGCTCCCTGTATTTAAAATATTTAGAATAATAAAAAAACATAACAACCAATAATTGTACAAAAAAAAATATTCATATATTTTTAACAATGTTGCACCACAACTAAACAAGCAATTTAACATCATAGTAAATTATTAAACTGTTTTATATTTTAAAATTACTTTACTAACTTGCTGTGTCAAGTCAGGTTCACTAGCACTCATAGCACCTGAAGATTGAGCGTCTTTTTTGTGCTCGCCGAATTGACTCTCGCCAGCCTCATTCTCTTCACACTGATGACAAAAGAAAATTTTCTTTTAAATTCGATTTATTAAGAATTATTTTTTAACAAGTTACGTACAAAACAAATACAAAAAAATACAAAACAGTAATACAATTTTAAATCATAGCTACGCTAACATTTTAAAAACATTTTAAATTCATAAAAGCTATGCCATAACTATTTTAAAAAATACTTGGGAATTCAAAATCCAAAATCGAAAAACGATACACAACAAAAATAAAACAATAGCCAAAAAAATTTAAGTAGCCACTTTATACATCCATCGACTAGAAAGCACTCATTTATCTAAAATACGTTGACAGATGTTAGGCAAACCAGAGCAATGATTCATATTAATAAAGCAGCGATTACACCCTACTAATTACACTTTATCATATAGGACACTAGATATAGGAATGTAAGACTCCCTATTTGTATTTGTCTTATCCAGCCTAGCCTTGTGTAATAGGAGCAGTATAGTGTAATCGCCTCTTAACAGTAGGTACAATCTAGAAACGCGATCGCTACAGTGCTTTATATAGTACCTGTATATGCAGCCTGTTTGCGTTATTGCGCAGCGTGTGCAGCAGCGAGGCGGGCAGCAACTCGCTGGAGAGCAGCGCGTTGGCGCTGTTTCTCATAGCGTCGCCCGCCCAGCACCGTGCCGACGTCTCCTTGCACACACGACACTCTATTGGCGCCACTGTACTGTGAGCTTGTCAGGTGCGTGAGTGACGTCACATACGTCACGACTCACCGACATACAACGTACAGCAACGCCATACAATAGCACAAACAAAACTAGCATATCACAAGTTAGCGAATAAAACTACTTACAAGTGTTGTCATGTTATTTCCATGAATCACAAATTTAACTAACTAAACACATTTAACAACATTTAATCATCTTACCTGTTGAGAAGCCGAGTCCGGTAGTGGTTCTTTGGCGGGATACGGTTTCGTGATGTCAGTTATACTCGTGGGTCCCATTTCCATATTGGTGAATGATGTGTTGCCCAACTCTGTCATGCAGTTGTTGCCTTCTGCGCCCAATGTAAGGGATTCCACTATAGTTGCTAGATCTAAAATTTAATTTATATTGAAAATTTGTACATTTATAAAAGTTATTAATGACATTTTATTTTTTTTATATATTTTCAAAATATTTCTAATATTACCCGTATTGATGTGATGTGTAGATGTATTAATAGCAGATAAATCAGTAGCATGTGTACGTGGCCTCGCCATATTTCCACCTACTTCCTCCGATATGTTGTCGGCTGATGACGCTTGCTCTGTCGACGCCACTGACATCTGTGAAAACAACAATTTATATACAGTGCATTCTTCATTTTTGTTTAATTTCAAGCTGTATCACGCATATAACTGGGTAGACAGGGTGAACGCAGTGTTGAGACACTCAGCTCCCTAGTTCCCGCTTAGTCATGAAGACGATGCACATTAAGTGCCCGAACTCTACACCCCATTATGTCTTATCAAGACAGTCATCGCACCCATAACAGTTGGGGTTACAATCAGACGTTGTTCTGCTGACAGTAAACATTATTTGTTATTATATTGTATAATTGTGTTAAATTCGCATCAGTACCTGTTGATCTGCCGTGGCATCAGGTAAACTCGGTGTAGAATGACTTTTACGAGAAGAGCGCGCGCCTTCTCCAGTCCCGCCTGTAACCGCTCCGCCGGTACTTGTGCCACCGCTTACCACTTTTAAATCAAATTTACCCTCTGCACCCATACGGTAAGAATTTCGACCGCCGTGATCCCACCTGATACACAAATATATATTAATCATATTATTTTTAATACAGACAAACACAAAGTACAATAATTGATTGAGGTACAGTCCTCTTATATAGATTACACACAGGCCTGTATAAAAAGAAATAGTTAAATATTATTTTATTACGCGGATTAACTAGTATATAGCATAATATAACAATGTATAATATATATAATTTTTGCATTTGTGTTTCAATGTCAGTTCACCAATTATCGATAGATTACAATTTCGCGTTTAGCGAAAGCGTAAAATTATGAACTGGCGGTTTTTAAAATCTTACGGTAACATATACATTGCAAAATTCCCCCGGAGGACGATAATACGTAATAATAGTTCTAATCATCAAGAGTTGAGATATGGTCTAAAAAATTTGTCTTTTTTTTTCATTTTAGAATACCAAAAATCAGCTTAATTGACAATGTGTAAGCTAAGAAAATGAGAAAAATTGTTTAGGATCCAATATCAATAATCCATTGTACTACGAAAATAAAATATTGTTTCATTTTAATTAAGTCTTAATATTTTGACGACCTTATTGGTGCATATATTAACAATATTTTAGTAAATAAAAAAAAATGTAAATTACTGAAAAAACAAAAAGACATTCATTTGGAATCGATGAAAATCAATCATATTTTAAATTACAGATATGACACAGCTGATTGATATTGACACCTTGTCTAATGATAATGTTTTTTTTGTTTTACTCGTTTCGTTGGTTACGATGCGTTTTGCTTTGCCATTTGTTTAATATTTTCAACGACTACTGCTTGGTTTTTACGGATTGTAACACTGCCTACTTTGTATGGCCTTGGCTTCTCCACTGGACACAGAAATTGTTTAGATCTAACTACCGTCACGCTGTGGATGGATAACTATGTGAAATTTGCTATAGCTTCACATTAACCAAATGTAAATTAGATTGCCAAAACTGACAGAATTTTCGGGGAGAGAATGATGTACCCTGAATCTATTAAATCATCCCATTATCATCTCTTTACATTCTAGGCCCAAGAATTTTTCACGGCCAACATGGTGTCTCCTAGATCATCAAAATCTGACGAGAACAAATGAGACGCTTTTAGTTTCGATGCCTACTTTAAAATGATTCTCTCACTCTAGTAGAACAAATTACACTCCACACGTCTCGAATTATATCTACATTATCTACCTAGCTTTGCAATAAGAGTGACTCACCTAACGTCAACCCATCCGTTGTGCAGGTCAGAGGTGACGGTGCCCATGGAGGGGTGTGCGCCGTCCTGGTCGCGCCACTTCCAGTCGGGGCCGCGCATGACACGCGCACCCGCGCCCAACCCGCGCGCGCCCCTCGACCAGCGGCGTGCGCGCGCGCCCGACCCTGCGCTCGCTGCTGACGCGCTGGTTGACCCGCCCACCTGTTTCGGCGGAGCCTCCACTACTTTAACAACCTGAGGTACAAAAGTTATTAATGAGTCAAAAGACTTAACGGCATAAAAGGTACAAAGATAATTAATTATTTTAACTACAAAATGTTTATTTTATTTATCTTTCTATAGATGAAGAGGATCCTCCTCGTTAAACTTGCTTACCTATAGATAAAATGTATTATATGTTTAAAGTTTAAGATAGGTAACTTTTTATACCAATATCTACAAAAACCCCACAGACTTAAACGAAATTCAGCTACAAATATCCAACAATATAATAAGTCACACCTTGCCATATATTTCAAGACCGGACAGCGATAAGTAGCAGCTCTGGCCACTCGCGTTCTTTCCATTCTGCTGTATGCGCAGATAGCGGTAGGAGGCATCGCAGCGCACGCGCCACGTGGCCGTGCTGCCCGGCTCCTGCAGCGCCTGCTCGTCGCTGTGCGCTACCAGCGTGTTCCAGCTTACTCCATCCATTGACATCTACAATAATATTAGTCTTTTACTTTTTTGTTCATTATTTATTTTATTCAGTAGAGTCGCTGGTGGTACGTTTACGTTTTATTTGTTACTGTGACTCAAAACAATTTAAATTGTTAAATGTAAACTGTTTTGAGTTTCAATATTGAAAATCACTTACTTGAAACAACCAATTTCTAAGAGCAGACCGTCCATATCCTCTAGCGTGTCTTAACGTATATGCAGTAGGTACAATATGGACACCCAAATCTACTGCCATAAAAGCTCTTCTATCGTCATTTGTGTGACAATTGAGAGGTTCTGGTGACCGAGATAAGGCATCTTCAGCACGACCGTATGGTAACTGGCGACCGTCAGACGACCACACGCTGACTAGTCCATGTGCTCCTGGATTTACCCATTCACAGGTTCCACCATTACTTCCAATGAAATACAAAACGCCGTTTTCGTCAAAATCATGCTGCAATGAAAAAAATATTTATCACTCCACAAAAACAGTAAAACTGGACTTTTTTTATTATATAGGTATTTTATCATAAAATATTTTGAATACTGAAATGGTTGTAATGATACAATAATAAATAAATAACTGTCGATGAAATCGATGTGTGGATATCAATGAAAGTCTGTGGATGCTCATCATAGATTTATTGTGTTATCGGTTGATAACATGTGCAACTTTGTCACTTACGACAAGATGCATAACAATCATAAAGTCCACAAGAACAAAGTTATGGGTATCAACTAGTATATTACATAGTAACAAAAATCAATATATTTGCATAAACTTACGTCATATGTGAAATTAAGTGGTGCTTCCGATTTAATCTTCTGTATAAAATGGTAGGTAGACCGTTCCATGTCGTACCACTGGCGAGCGACTGACTTGGCTAGGAACTTCTCGAGCTGACGTACTGTCGTTAGAGCTTCAACTTTTAAGTTTCGCCCTGCATTGTTATTAGCGACAGATTCCTCTGATGTATCGTCATTTGCTCGTTCCACTCGAAGTCTACCATTATTAACATAAAAATGATGTAATAAAATTTGTATCAATGAATAAATTCTGTATTTTAGCATATAAAATCCATTGTCAATTAATAAATAATTTAATATTCACAATAATATTTTTCTATTTGATACCTAATGAGGCTGTTAATACATAACGAGGCTTTCTATATGGACATAAATTGCTATAACTCTTAATGAAACAAATTTGAGATTTAGGTTTTATAATAATCGTTGACCGCCGCAATATGATAAATAAATATGAACAAGAACAATGAGCATTAATGCATACCTAATACGTTTAGTGAGGTGGTGCAGCGAGGCAGGCTGGTGCGCGGGCGCATCCGGCGCGGGCGCCAGCACGGGCAGGCGCTCCACACTCTCTAGCACGGCCACGAGGCGAGCCGCCAGCGCCGCCCCTGCCACCCCCACGGCGCCCTCCTCCGCCGAGCGCGCCCATTCGCGCAGCACGCACTCGCGCTCCGACAGCTGCCCCGCCACATCTGTATACACCACCACATACACATCAAACGCAAACCTTATACGTACATTAAAAAAATATTTTTATACTGAAAAATATAGGAAGCAAAACATTTTAATGTAGAAACAAAAGAGGTTTAAATTGTGACATATGTTGACACGTGAACAGTTTTTTATTATATATTTTTATAACAATTTATTGTTTAATATAATACAAATTTAAATAAACAAATTATTAAAAAATCATAAAATTCTTTTTCAAATCATAATTAATAAAAGAATAAATAGATATTCACCATTTGGTTGCGGTGATAATACTTGCAACAATGCCGGTGCGAGGCCTGAGGACTGAAGTTCATAAGCTGACAATAGTTCTTCTCCACACAATAACTCATGTAACTGATCCAGCGATTCTCTCAGTTCGTTACGCCAATCTCCTATTCAAATGTCAAGGTTTAATGAGAAAAAGTTTTGTTAAACATTTATATTCTTTTAACACATTTCATCCATATATAATCGATCTATGCAGGAAGATATTATAATTTTTTTATAGAGCTCATCTGACTTGCTACAAGATTGGCATACATGTTCCAATCAGATAAGATTATAATATATTTTTTTAATTCTATGTCGTAACGATACGAAATGTTTTCAAACCTGTCGGTTGCACAGCGAGATGCTGCAGCCGCGCCAAAAGCGCGCGCAGGCGGGCTACGGGCGCGCGCGGTTGACGGCCCGCGGCGCTCGCCAGATGCCGCGCGTACAGAGCGCGCGCGCGTTCCCCCACCTACCAGGGCCACAACCTCTCTATTATTACTTGGATGTATAATCTAGAGTCTAATCTAGTCTGTTAATCATGGTTGCGGGTTGTATTTCCATTCAGGGTAGTTATTTATTTTATGGTGTTAAGTTCCGCAATTCATCACGATCCGCCTCGATTTCGGACGGAAAGCCGTAAAGTCTATTTTGACATACAATCGCCTATAATAAACAATATTATTCAATAAATGTCATTCGAAATATATAAAGCTCTAACATACTTATTTTAGACTATATAATTCTCGAACCATCTATAGCTATTGAAATGGAAGACAGTAGTAAATATCAACTGTGATACTTTGTAATTTTATTTAGTTGTTCATAAAGTACATCTTTATGATCAACTAATATTATTATATATTCAATTAATTGTGGATAAAAATCCATCTCAATCTATTGTGAGAATCCTCTACTACTTGGCAGAAAGAAATATCTGCCTCTGGTAATCAGATAAGGCACGGCGTTGAATTACGCCACTCACCAGACAAAGTCTCAAAGTGTGAGTATAGAGTGTCTTACCACTAGATTCCATCTGCCTACCCGCTACATGGGATATAATGAGAAAGTAAAAAAAAATAGATTTTTATAATGAAAAAATATTAATGTAAAAAGTAACTATCTAATTTATTTATGGATATATGTTATAACCTGTGCTTTTTGGGCTTCAGTTTTAGCAGACAGGCGACTACGCGCTGATGTAGTGTTGCCATTATTAGGAACTGGTACTCTGCGATCTGCCCATCCGCTGGCTAATTCTGGACCTATAAGAATTTTGCACAATTAGTAAACAATGACAAGCATTTAGAAATATTATTTCGTAGTGTATTATGCCCGGAAAGCAATTTCTTATAGTCCATCTCATTCATCTCATTAATTACAATATACAATACATCGACCACAACGCCTAGTGGATCGTATTATATTTTCAAATCATCTATGAATCCCATATACACAAAATTTTATCCAAAATCGTCCAGACGTTTAGGAAAAATGTAACAAGACAATAATTTAACTACATAATATATAAGAAATTTGATTAATTATTATTAACCGTCCGTCCGTCCAGTCGTAGCGCAGGGGCACAAAGTGTGCTGTATAAAAATATCGACTGATTGTGAGTTCGATCGCCATTTGAGGTTATGAAATATGTATTTGAATTTATATTTTCATTTCTTCGCTCTGGCGTCGAGTCCAAGCGCGACGTAGAGTTTCAAACAACACTCAAAGCCTCCAGAATTCGGCGGAAAGTGGGAAACGGAATGCCTCTGCCTACCCTGTTCCCTCTGTCTACCCAGCTGCGTCGATATGTGAATACAACGTGAAGCTGATTTATATTTTACGTACCTAAAAATGTTTCAGCAGTAAATGAATGTTTTGTGCCTCTATTTGATTCGAAGATAAATCCAGGTAAATCTTCTCTTAATATCGTTGTCTGTTGTTGTCCATCAGTATTGTGAATATGAAGCTCCTTTTCTCTACAAAAAAAAACCACTATCAAAAAGAGCCTATGACATTGACGAAGTTATTTTTTATGGGGACAAGTAATATTACCATTTATTTACAATCTTTCGTAGTGCGTAACTTTGCAGGATACATTATATCTACAATATGATGTATTAGTTTTAAAGCAGATGTAAGTTATTGTTTTAAGTTATTAATATAATGGTTACTAACCTTTTACATGACAAAACCCAGTTTCCAAGAATCAATTTCGTCGAGCCTGGCTTAGACAGTATGCTTTGAGGTACGCAATTTTTTACAGATGCTCTTGCTCGTTGGAGTTTATCAATAAATTCACCGCGGTTCTCTGAAAACAAGTTTATTTATTAAATATATTCAATAATTAATATGAAATAAGACAAGCAAAAGGCTACTAAATTCAACATAGCTCTTAACACAGGAATGGTAGTCCTCTCTTAGGAAAGAAAAATACTTTCAAGAACACATATAAATAATAGCAAAATGATAATGTATTATAATGTATTTCCTAAAAAGTACAGGAAGTGTAATTTTGATCTAAATCTAGTATCACTACTATTACGAAAAATTAATAAAGCTAAAGAATACAATCACGTAAACATGTGTATTGCTATTCTGGTGTTTGTTCGAGTCGCTATGTACTACTCTACATGGCAGAGTTTCGCATGAAGAAAGAAGCGAGCGCTGGTACTGAGCTCAAATAGGTAGACTCAATAAATGTTGTGTTTTTTAGCTTCACACTTAATTTCACATATACGTACGTAGAAACCTAATGTCAAATCACTCCGATCTCCATTTTCTGAACGAATTCGAGAATCTAAAGAAGTTATTTTCTCTAATTCGTTCAGAAAACATAATATACACAATTGTGCATCATATAAAAACCTGTATTATCGGTTTTATGTTCAAGTCAGTTTTAGGCCAGCCGCTCTATCCTTTCCTAGAGTGAATATTGGTATTTTAGCTTCACACTTTACCCCGCATATATCAGCTCACCTGTATTATCAGTCTGGTGCTCGGGCGAGCCGCTAGAGTACATGGTGGCCAGCTTGCCGTCCAGCAGGAAGCGGAACCAGCCGTTGGAGCCGGTGCTGAGCTCGAGCGCAGCCGCGTCGCCCCAAACGTACAGCGCGTCGCGACCGCGGCACAACGACCACTCGCCCCAGCAATACGCGCAGCCACTCGCCAAGTTCGTGGCGTCCTCACCCGTGCCTGTCGTCACACATTAGTTAACCATCCGTCCACAAAGCGCTTTGTCTTCTTACCAGAACGACTACATTTACATAATTAAATCCGTCGATCCTCAACTCGTTGCCAACTATGAGTAACTTAACTTTGTCGTCGCTAATTGAGTGGCTTGGCAACTACTTAGTTTAAAAAACTGAACTTTGAAAAGTAAAAGTACTATAAAGTAAAATAAAAAACGAAATTAATACTAATTTAAATTTCGTTAAAAACACTGACAACAAAGTAAATTGGTTGTTAGTAAATTCAGTCAGTAGTTAGTTATGTTTACCTACAGTACAGACTGACTTGTATTTAAATTAATAAATTTATATAAAATGTTGTGTAAGAAATATATTTTTATAACCAATATTCAAAGTTACTGACCAGCGGCAATTACCGTTTCTCCGTCGATAGATATCTGAGCCACAGGAACCGACGCAAGGGCTTCCACTTTACTGAACACTCCTAGACGAGCAAATTGCTCTAAGTAAATATCAGCGGCTTTCACCATCAACTCTTCGGCAATGCCTATAACGGTCAAGTGACCATCATCGTCATCCTGTAAATAAAATAATATAGTTTTAATAATTACAAGATACTTCTCACTTTACCTGTACACCAACAATACAAAGAAGTAAGAAGTTTAGTGCTGTCCATGTCTCAATTAAGTTCAACATTCAGGAATAGGTGTGTGTCATTAATAAAACACAAGTACGCTATTTAGTCACTAAAATATTAGTATTTTGGTTCAATATTTCATTTTTAAGCATAACTTGAGACAAATCCTAATTCTAGAGCAAAACAATCGAATAGGACGGGCGATTTAATGCAGGTAAATTTCGATGGTGTGATTTATATTAACCAGTATGTATAAAAATAGTTTTAAAATGATAACAAAAAACATTACATAGCTATTATTGTACTTCTGAAAGTATTTTATAAAAAAAATACTTTTTTTAAGAAATGTGGCATTATATTTAATTAGTTACAAGATTTGTGACCAATAGTGAGTTTGTTCGAAAGAATAATTTTAACAATATTTTACTAATAAAATTATAGTTTAGAAAATATGATATGAATGATTTTATTTAAGATGGTTTTAATATTTAAATACTCTTCCATCATCCGAACAAACTATTTTTATAGAAAAATGTTAAAAAGTAAAAAAAACTAAAAACTAGTATATACAAATATTATAGCTAAACACAAACTGTAGATTAAAACATATAAAATGGAAGTATGCAAAGAAAGTTAAATAATCTAAATTATAAAATAATATATGATCTTATAATAAATCCTTTATTCAAAATTGTTAACATATAATGTAAAAACGCCCTTTATAGATTATAGCTAGATTTAAGTTATTTTATAATTTGAAGCATTATGATTCAATCTGTTTATGTTTATAAATAAATCAGGGGCCACATTAGGAGTGTGCAAAAAATCTAGGGTACATGAGTATATTTTCAATATGTAAAATATTATCTAATATTCATAAAATATAATCGGATATAAATGCAGTGTAAACTCTATACAACAACAATGAAGGACCACTTATTATATGACGTTATAGAATGACTGTTTTATAGAGACAAAAAATATATATATTCGTCTTTTGTTTGCATGTTTAGGAGCAACTAAGAATATATATAGACTAAGGTTTAGACGATCTATCACTATCAAACAACAGTTTTTACATCATGGTAATCCATATATATTAGTAAGGTTCACGCTGTATCCCGCAAACGCCAGGGTAGGTGAACCTAGTGAATATTTTAATAGTAATTCTGGAGACATTGTGTGTTGAGTGGTAGAATTTTCACCAAAAAGAAATAACATATAAAATGTTGCTTAAACGATGGTTAGCACTAATACAGTGCATTGGATCTCATGTAGAGCCAGGTTTCTTCTGTGTCCAATATTTTACTTCACAAACTCAACGTCTCAATCAAGGTGTGTAGCTTGTTAGTTTCGTTAGTAATATGGATATAACGTGAAAAATTCATCCAATAATATTAATAATATTGGATGTTTTTTTCACGATACGCCTATGTTGCGGTAATAAACGACTAAGCTTAAGTCTTAGACTTTGACTTAGGTGTTAGTTATCTTAGAGTTTCAATAGAGTTTGGGAACAAAAACTATAACTACTTACTAACAGTACGAGATACTTGGTGTCATCTTTTCAAATTATTTGATGGAAATTATTTTTTAGGATATAACAGTTATAAACACTAGGTTCCTTCTGCCTACCCTGCTGTGTGCGAGATACAGCGTGAAGCTGATTATTCTTTTTTATACAAAAACTGATTGACAAATCCAGAAACAAATTACCACGACAATCTACTGGGGATATGAAAAGAGGTGAATGACAAATGTCTAAAGTCTGTATAGAAAAATTCAGACAAATTTCCACAACGTAATATAAAGGGGAGAATTTCTTGAAAATACTGAACTATTTTCTTTATTATTTATAGAAAGGAGACATTATAACTATTTTTTAATTACTAGCAAAATCGATAGAAGATGAGCTTCCATCTTCTAGTTTAGGGGGAAAGATGTAAAAGTTTAAAGTTTTATAGTGTAAATAAAGATAGTTGCTCCAAACATACATTAAAAATAGATAGATTTTGACGCAGCAGCATGTAATTAAATCAAATAACTTTATTTGAAGTTTACACTGTATGTAACAATTATACATAATAATCATGTGCCCTATGTTGGGATCGATCACACCATCGTAACATTACCGCAGGCGGTCGTATATAGCGGCTGCGCAGGTAGCGCTGCGGCGGCCGCCGTCCCCAGCACTCGCCCTGGCCGCACAAACCTCGGTCTCAATAAATCACTAACAAACTTACTAATAATTGTAGTCGCTACTTAACTGATATATTATAAATTATATATTATTAATATGATATCCAAATATTTTAAGATTTGCCATGTTTTTGTTATTATTAGTACTACACTACTATGGACACTTGGTCCACACCCTTTTTTATCTTTTTTTATATCTAATTTTCAATTTTATTAAATGAATATCTTTAAATATATTTTCTAAATGTCGACTTATAAGGTAAAAGATTAATTACCTGCGCGTCCAGCACCTGCGCGACGAGACGAGTAAGCAGCGCAGCGGCGCGCGGCGCGGACAGCGTGCGCAGCAGCGGCGCGGGCGCGTAGTGCACCATCTTGCGCACCAGCGATAGGCACGCGCGCCGCACGCCCGCACCACCCGCACCCACGTAGCGCGCGCAGAACACCGGCACCAGGCGCCTGCAACGAAAATACATATTATGCTATGAAGCTGAGTATAATTTCGCTACAATCACGAAGAAGTTATATGACCCAAAGCGACACTTACAATCATGGTATTATCTGACTTGTGACTGTGAATTCTATCTACTATTCATATTATTTTATACTCTCAAATAAACAAAAGCATTGGGAAATTCCAAGGGAGACACACATGACAATATTTCAAAAAGAAAGAACTTAATACTTAGTTCATAGTTTCCAATGAGTAGCTAAAATTTACGTTATCCAACCTGTTATTATATATGACAATGAATGTTTGTTCCATTTTCAAGGAAAAAGTAATGAACGAATTTAAATGGAACTTTACATTAATATAGCGTATACATGTAAACAACATATTTACATACATCAAAATTTTGTATAATTTAACTATTATATAATAAGAAGATTAAGTGAAAATGAAGACACTTTTACACCACTCTTATTATATACTACTTACTCTAAATATATAGCAGCCATCTCCTTATCTCCAGTTTCAGGAAAGTCTTCATCGTTAGACGAAGCAGGCGAGTTTTGGTTACTCACTACTAACCATTCACCAGGACATTGTAATATCGCTGCTACTTCTCTGTGACCTGAAAATGTTTATATTTTTATTAAAGTTGAAATTACGATCATTGTTTTAAAAAAATAGAACGTTTTATAACAGAGGTTAATATTTTTTCGTCACGTTTTATCTCTCATTAAGTAGGGATAGCAGAAAGACCAAAGTGTTAGAACACTTCGTTCTCCTCAGCACCATTGATCTGCAGTGTGTTATAATGTGTTGTTTATTATAACACACTGCAGATCGAATGGTGGAACTCAATGACGTCTTATTATTTTAATAGTAACTTTTCATATTATTTTATACAATATATAAAATAATAAAATTATACAATTATACCTTGATCGTGTCTTTCTCTAGCTTTATCTAACGGAGTCTTGCCGTCTTCGTCGCGAAGATCTGCATTAGCGCCGTAACGAAGCAGTACTTTGGCGATGGCCGGTCTACCAAAACATGCCGCATAGTGAAGTGAAGAACTTCGTTGACCACGGTTTACGTCTGCACCTGTTTCCAAACAAAGCAAAACAAATATTATTATTAAAATACACAGAATTAGAACTCAAATTTCTGTGATTATAATTATGTGTGTGAGTGTTCATACAAAGTGTAGGTGTAACGTCTGGTATGTCATGTAAAAGATATAATAATAATAACCTTTTTCGCAGAGAAATTCAACCATCTCGCGGGTGCCAAACGCGGCGGCCCAATTGAGCAGCGTCTGGCCGACGTCGTCCGTGAAGTTGACGTCCACGGAGCCGGCGCTCACGGCCGACACCAGCGCGTCCGTGTCCTTGCCCCGAATGCAGTCTATGAGCTGGCGGTGCGACTTGTCTCGAGTGCCCGCCCCGCCGGAGCTCTCACCGCCCGCCCCGCTCGCCCCACTGGCCCCACTTGCGCCGCTGCAGCTCGACGCTCCGTTGCGATTTGCACCCCTGTTACAATAGAGTATTACGCCTTTTTCTTAATATATGTCTCATCTCTACACTAATATCCTTATAAGTTGCTAAATAAATATAACATTTTTGTTCAATCAAGAAGTGCCACAAAAATGCATTATTTTTAATTTTTTTTTAAACGTTAATATAACTTACGTCTGTATAGCATGGCGTCCTTCGCATAAGAGGACCAACAGCAAATCGACGAGTCGCATACATTCGAGGCACCATCGCTCGTCCGCCTGCACTGCCGCTTCTATAGCGGAACATAAATCCAACCTGACAAGATCCTAAAATAAATATTACATATTATTTACACCAGGTAGGCACAATTAGATTTTTGAAACTATGAAACGGATCATGATTTTACAATACACATTTTAGGAAACGTACATATTTAGAAACCATCCAAGAGCTCTGGCCATTTAGCCCTACATTCTTATCATCCACATCTAAGTTCTCATATGCATTCTTTAACTTACTTAGCAGTTTTTTTTTATTTAATTCTTGAATTCACTATAAATATAACGTTGTAGTGTAAGCAAGAATCCGTACTTTTGTCACCTTATACATTTTTTTTTCTTTAGATATAACTTAGAACTAGACTTATGTTATTATATACATATATTTCTATATTTATACACTATCTCCTTAAGAGAGTCCAATTATTAATTTCAGTTGCCACTTGCTAACTTACTACAGTTCTACTTAGCAGTTGTGAGTATCCCATATCTTATAAAACAAAGTCGCTTTTCGTGTCTGTCTGGGCTTTCTAACTCTTCTTCTTCTAAACCACCCAACGGATTTTGATGCGGTTTTTACCTTTAGGTCGAGTATTTCTCAGGGAAAGTTTATATATAGTTTATTATTTGTACATTCCTATGTAAGTTAACATAAATACGATAAATGTGTTTAAAGTCCTCCCCGTTGAGACACTTTCGCGCATGCGCCGCTTTAATGGTACGTACTACATGAAAATAATGTACTGGAGTGTTGTTCCTCTCAATGAGATCTACAAAAAAGTCCGCGACAGCATATTCGTATCTTTTAAGAATAACGTGTAGTGATCATATTTCTATCTAAAAATTGTAATTTCAATATATTTTTTATTGTGAGGGATATTTTTCCATAATGGTATTAATCCTTATCCTTTAAAATACTTTATTAATTTTCTACGTTAAACGAAGATAAAATTTGCTTTTTACACTTTTTTGAAATTGCGAATAGTTTTAGAGAAAAATGCATTTAATTGTTGACACATCACGCCGTTGACGCCGTTTTATTAAATATTTTTCTATCCTTGGTGTGGAATCTTTTTAAAATTTTAATGGCATGGTACATATATATTATATAAAAAAAATACGCTGCGAGCCGAACTCAAAATATTATTTATTCAAATAGATTATTGCAAGCCTGACGACTGGTCCATACGAAATAAAGGCTTAATAGGTCTGGAAGGCAGTTTTGTCGCATATAACCAAAACCAAATATAACATAAACATTATAGTTTTTATTTTTAGATATTTAAAAACTATACTTAAGAATTTCAGATCCTACAGAAATATATTAATAATTTATATACAAACATGTGTAATTTGTGCAGAGCCTCTACAGAGTGTTGACAGTAAGCTGACAGTCGTAGATACAGAAGGCATAAGACATTTGTCATCAGAGTTCTCTGTTGCTCCTAGTCGACGAACTAACTCTTGAATCAAACCTGTAAAGTACCATAGCATTATTGAGTTATATGACCGTTATCCGTTGAGGCGCCCACTCGCCGAGACGGATGACCACCAAATAACGTTAATCATGAAGTACAATTGGATGAAGCCGCGAACAGAACACTAGTTTATTAAATATTCTGATCCTAACATACGCCTAGACATACCATGTTCAGCGAGCGGTGCAGGGTCAGCGTGAGCACGGGCGAAACGGTCAGCCAGCGAAGCGAAGCAGCGAAGAGCCGCGTCGGCCACGCGCGCATCGCTGTGTCGCAGGAGCGACGACAGCGAGGACACGGCGTCGCCCACGCGAGCGTCGCCCGGCTCCATTTTACCGCATACTCTATGCAAAAATCATTTATATTCAAATTATACCTTACTAGCTTTGTTAGCGCCTTCGGCCTTTTATGCTCTCTCAAGCCCCTGTCTCATTTATGCAACATTTTTCATTCTTACTTCACTCCTCTTGGTCGTATCGTGATAGCCTACAAAACATTTAATCGATCTATGGATCATCCAACACATACTCGTATTTTTGTGTTGCCGTATATATACATTATAATAATAGTACTAAAAAAGTTATACATGAAAACCGCTACCCCACGATAATTTTTCGTTGTAACCCTTTGTTCAGGCTTACCCAATAGAGCAAAATATTTAAACAAAATCAAGAGTAATCTTTGAGCGAGAAACATGAGTTAAAGGGCTGATGTTATCGTAAAGAATATATAACTAAACGAAGTAATTATAAGGGTTCAATTCAATATTATAGCAATGTAATGTAAAGTTCATGTTTTGAAGGTTAAAGATATTTTATTATTTGTCATTGATATGTGGATTAAAGTATATGTTATGTATGTTTTTATCAATGTACGTAATTTATATGTAATATAAGATTTTGTTTAGAGATGATCGAGGGTTGACGAAAAATGACCGCTATCTGGTGGGAGAACAGTCATTTTGCAAAAAACTGAGCCAAGAGCGGTAATTCCCCAGGCACAACACTGACCACTATAGCAAGAAAAAGGATTCAACATAATAAGAAACTTATGAGTGTGTTCCCCCGCATAAAACTCTAGCGCTCAGCTGGCCAATAATGACAAGCCAGAGGTGGGAGATAGATTACAATTCCCTTCTCGATGTTTCCTTAGGTCGTGGAGGTCACAACTTCCCATCAGCTCGCCACAAGCTGCCCAGAAAGCTTATTATTATTAAAAGTATATGTTTACCTGGAAACTACAGCCATAGCAGAGTGTAAGGTATCCTTATGTACTGAGGTTCCATGATGGGTAATGAAGTGTAATACTGAAGGTAAGCCACCCCCTTCCCACACTGCTCCAGCTTCACGAGTGCATACAAGTTCTAGCACCTTAAAAATGTTTAATAAGTAAAAAAAAAAGGCTTAATAACTTGAAAAAAAATTCTTTGCAAACATTTGCCTTTATACTGTACAGGAAGAAAATAGTGTTAACAAATTCCATTCCCCAATCCATGCACTGTCCAATTTTTGGTGACAGAACTCAACTTTGTCTTCTTGTTAAAATGAAGAAATGAAAATAATTCATTTCCTCAATTGGAAAATGGACTCTGAACTGTCACCTGTCACAGTGCCACAACAGCATCATTTAAAATATTAGTTACACTTTTTATTACTGTAGTGATGACTATAAATAATTGTGCAGGTAAGCTCATGTTATCAGGTAATCTCATATACAAAATTATTGACAATTTTTCATCGTAAAATCTGACACCGTCACTCAGTAACTTTATTTGTATGCGTACATATTAAATCTAAAATGGATAGAAAGATAAAAGCTGATCTTGATGGCCGAAAAGCAAAATGATGAGTTAAATAATTTAATATGATGGTTTTAAAAATTACAGGAGGATGAGATTTGGTTAGATTTTTTGTAAATATCAAGCAGCTCTTTAGCGCATTATTTTACTTTATCGCAATATGCTTCAATGGATGTATTCATTAGCTCTGAATAAGTTTACCGTATTTTCATAAACTTTAACAAATATTGCTTTTCTGTGGAAGCACTGTTATCGCTATTCACAGTGCCTTCATAGTTAATTATGAACAAAAAGCACAAGCGTCCGCTTCCTTTAAAATATTTTTTTAACTAAAATATTGCTCCGCCCTAACAACAATATTATTAACAATATCCCTGCCTCCCCCCGATATTGCCATGAAAAAAACAGAATTTCTAAAAATGTATAATAATATTGAACAATATCGAGACATGGACCACACATACACAAGGACATACACAATATTATTGACAATATGATTTTAATTGACAATATTATTGTACTATTATACTTACTTTTATGCACTGTTCTGCAAGGTCCTTGCTAGTTCTATTATTTGGGTCGACTGTCAGCAATCTACTACAAATTGCTTTAACAGCACCCTCAATTGCTACAATTCTTCTAGTACATTCAGCTGCAACAAGTAATATGATTATAGTATTTATATAATATAATAACTAAAAAATAAAGCAAAACTAAATAGCAATAGATATAAATAAGCAATATCACTGTAAGGTCACTGTGTAGATTTATCATGGTGGAAGATTGCCCAACCATAACACAATGGTTGTGGTTTCAATCCTTACTCAATGAAAAGTGAATTATTTTTAAATTATCCACATTTACATGGTCTGGTAACACAAAGTTTACCATATGTCAAAATTGAGCTGGAAGCAGAGGATGATCTCTACACTAGCTGCTCTCGATCTAGTCCAGTTACAATCAGTGGCGTAGCTAGAGGGGTGCGAGCGGGGCGGTCGCACCGGGCATCAACAGGAAAAGGGCATCAAAGTCGACGATTAGTATGTTTTTTCTTTGTTTTTTAGACCTTATACCATTTTAAAGGGCATCAAGTCCTCTAAGCCGCACCGGGCATCAAAAGGAAAGGGGCATCAAAGTCGACGATCACTTTGTTTTTTTAGAACTTAACGTCCACGATCACGTTTTTTTTAGAAGTCAACGTCGACGATTACGTTTTTTTTTAGAAGTCAACGTTGACGATCACTTTGTTTTTTTTTAGAACTCATCAATAGAAAAGAGGGATCAAAGTTGAGGATAAGTTTGTTTTTTTTTTAGAAGTCATCGTCGATGATTACCTTTTTTTTTTAGAACTCATCAACAGGAAAGGGGCATCAAGTCCCTCAAGCCGCACCGGGCAGCAAATACCCTAGCTACGCCACTGGTTACAATATCACTATGTTCAAATGACTATAGGAGAAAATGCTAAGTTTTCCCACTTTAGAATATTATTTTAATTAAATTACTAAAAAAGGCCTTAGAGCATGGATGTTTACCTGACACATCCAAGTAGTAAGTTATAGCCCTAGCTGTAACTTCTAGTACATTATCTGGAGCACATTCATCAAGGAATATTTTACATAATGCAGGTAAAAAAGTTCTTGGAGGACAGCTAAAAAATATATAATACATAATAATTTATTTTAGTACATTATATATAATTTTAAAAAAACATGCAATTAGAATTTTTTGGAAAACAAATTGAAACTTTTGTAAAACTGAAAAAGTTGTGTTAAATAACTTAAATTGTAAAATATTTGTATATTAGAAAAATAATTTTAATATTATATCTGCATATTAACACTGAACACAACTTCTTTGTCACAATAAAAATATAAATAGAATATTTTCAAAGATCTTATTAGAATATTTTTATTAAACATTTCTTAATAAAATAAAAAATATGTGAGTTTAAATTTTTCATGCATGTAAGTAAGATTTAGAAACAAATCTATATAACCTTCATCCATGAATTTCTTTATTTATATATATTTTAATGATTACTCTCAAAGACCAATAAAATAGCTAGAACTTGAAAATATTACTCAGTAAACTGAGACAATAATCCAATTATACTAATAAATTATATAATAATAAATTATACATTCTTAAAAAACAAAAAATATTTTGATATTCTTAGGCTAACTTTAAACATTGGCTCTTTATAACACTACCTTTCAAAACATCTGTCAACATTGTCTGACATTAGTAGCAGCATACATAGCTGCTCCAAGGCAATGAGCTGCATATCTCTTTCATCGCCTTGGCCAGTCAGCAGCCACTCCAATAATGTTTCAGGATCCACTTCAGCCATCTAATAGAACAACATAATCTGTATTATATACAAGCTTAAAAAAATATAACTGCACAAGTCTTGTTCCCTTATAATTTTCTGATCATAAAAAATAAAGTAAATAAAACAATAATGAACTCTTACCTTAAGGCCTTATTTAACGGACTTATCTGAAAACAATTTTAAATACATCATAAGTGATAAAATAAAAAAATACACACATTTGGATCTCATCAAAGTAATAAAAATTATATATTATTCTTTACAATCAATATGCCTTTGTTGTTACAAGACAGCAAATGTTATTGAGCAGTATTTATATAAAAAAAATATAAAACATGATTTTATTGTTGTTATCATAATCAACCACCATTTGTTATTAATTGCTTACTTAAAAATATATAACTTTTTCAATATTGTTCGTATTGGATAATTGTCATAAAATATTGAATCCTTTCTTCTTACAGATGACATTTGAAATGTATTCGATTTTATATTTTCATTTAACTAATTTAAGGCAAACAGTAATGATGCTTTATCCTTAAAATGTACAATTTAAAAGTACCATCTATTTCTAAAACAATCAAAATTATAATGTAGGTTACTGTTCCTGTTATAATACGAAGAATAATGTACCTTTCTCTTTTGTGCATTTTAAAGACGAATATTAGGTTTCTATAAATTGATAAAGCGCAAAACTACGAAGAGAAATCTTTTTACTTAACTACTGAAGTATTCCATAAAACAAAAACAAATATAAAATTGGTAAAATAAAATAATAGCATTGTAATGTCTTCCACTTACACTCAATGAGCCATGACGGTAGAGTGTTTTTCAAAGTTAACTTCACTAAATATCAGTTTTAAATCTTGCTATTCTAAAGAATGGTATCTTATAAATCTAGCATAATTCATTTACACGTAAATCAATTTTTGTAATAGTAAAGTTAATTGCACATATCACTCGTATTCATCAACTCCAGAAAAAGTACCACAGATTAAAATTTGTGTTATAAAATAAAACAAAATATCATTGACATATATTAGTCTATGTTACCATATTAAATATAAATTCTTCTCCAGCGGGATTCCTCTGGAAAAGAATTAGCTTAATGTCTATAATAAATGTCACAATGTCCTTATGATATTAGTAATTAGTGTATCTTTAATTCTTTAGATTTATTGATAATTATCTTTTAGTTTTCGCAATCTCGATCTTCACACCTTTGAAAATAATACCATGTCCATAAAAACTAACTAAGAGCTTCTCTATATTTTAAATGTCGCCGTAAGATTATAAATACCGTTAGTTCATAATTTTTTTCGCGATATTGTAATTTATGGATACATTGTAGTGCGTAGTCCCTCATTGGTAGCTTTTAGCCTGGTCGCATTTGTTCAATAATATTGTCAATAAAGTACGTATTGTCAATAATATAGTGTGTGTGTGGCCGGTTTGTCAATATTATTGAAGATTTCTAATTTTATTGATTGTAGTGTAATGTATTGTAGATTTCTAGATTTGATTGATTCTGTTTTTGCCCCTACTCTATCGGGGGAACGGTAGCCTTCAAAATTAGCTTCACGCTGTATGCCGCACATAGCAGCGTAAGCAAAAACCTAAGGATATAATTTCATTAACCACCATAATAAAGGTATTAAGCAGTGGTTCGTTGAAAACGATATCTTTGCCATATTCCCACTTTTCTACCAAATTCTGGAGACATTGCGTGGTAAGTGGCGGAACTCAACACTGTGGTTTCCTTAGACAGTAGAGCGAACAAATAAAATATTAAATATTTAATTTCCTCGAGCGGGATCGAACCCACAACTTGTCTCGTTTACAGTCATACTTTTTACCTCTGGGTGAAGAATGACCTCTGTTAGTTGTAGTTCATTAATAATATTGAAATGATTAAACTCAATGTTTTTCCTAATCCAGACTTTGATAAAAAAAATTGTTGTCTTTTTTAAGTAAGCTACATGTAGGGACCTACTTTATTAAGCTCTGCAGTTCTGCCTATTGCTTTAGTTATTGTAAAGCAATAGGATACTGCAGAGCTTAATAAAGTAGGTCCCTACGTGTCATTTTTGATGCCGATGTCACATAAACTCCTCAATTTTAAGTAGAAAATAAAACAAGTCATAAAAACACCATTCACTGGATATGTTTTATTAAGATTACGGTATATTTACATAGCTGCAAGTTACATTTTACAAAGTCACATTTTTATTTACCTAGTTAATGTTTAAACATCAATTTTAAAAGTTATTAGTCTCATTACTAATGATTTTGTATAGATCTTCTGAATTTAAATCTTACTACTTACTCCTTTTGACAATGATAGCATGCACAAGATACAGCAGACTTAAATATCAGGTTCCTTTCTCCATCCAGGCATAACACTTTAACTGGTATCTGAAAAATAACATTCGTCATTCACAAGACTACATCCAACGAGTTCCCACAAGAGTTTTGAAATTTTCTATTTTAATGCTCCCCTAAGCTCTTGGAGTCTCTCAAATTTCAACTTCCTAAGTGTATCATAATTAGTCTCTAATGTCTTTTCGAGTAGTTTTATGTTATACCTACTATAACGCTTAACAAGATTCCAAGAGGCGAAAAGACTTGAAACCAGTTCCTTTTAAACGGTTCTAAATGCTTATAAGTGTTATATGAAAGTTGCATTTCTTTAAATAAAAAAAATCTTACATCATATAAATTTATGTAGATACTGTTATGATCCACAATTCTCATTAATATAAGGAAATGTCAATATAATAAACAGATATGAGATATGTATATAAAAGCTTTTCGTTACCGCGCGATTCATAGATAAAGCACAGACGAAACTACTGGACTTAGTAAACGTAAACAAAGATACGGCGAGCACTACTTATACTTTATATATAAAGCGAATCGTTATAGAATCCGTTATATAGGTCGTCATAAGAAAAAGTCCAATACACTTTTTTATTTTTGGTATTATATACATACGAACATATGGTAACTAATGGTACTTCCTTGCCATATATAAGGTACCTTCTTCTATACAATAGAAAGATACACTTACATCTTCAGATTCCATGATGTTGCAACATTGCCCTAAAGAGGTTACAGGATGCCGTTTAAATCCCAGCATAATGCTTGGTAAAGACCAAGATTCACAGTATCCACGGCACGCATTTGTAGTTATCTCGAATTTAAGGCAATCTGGTATCGTTATGCTTTTCTTGTGACCTAAGATTTGATTTAAATTGATAAGGTGATATATCTTAGAAAAATAAAAAATCTTACATCTTTTATTTATTATAAAACTATAGGTACATACCTCTCACGTGACAACCAGGCCGCTTCCATGATTCAGAGGCAAATAAATTACTTATAGATAAGAAGAATATTAAGGATTTCAAGAACATTGTGTTTGTCTTAGGTTTAGCTATGGTCTTCTATAACTGAAATCCTTTTCCATATTTATCCGTTTTATTCCTGTTCTTTCAGAATATATGCAGGGTATGGAAACCTGTGGTATAAATAAAAATATATAAGGTAACATATAAATATACGGACCACAAGGGTGTGACTATAACGCGACGGTTGTGGGTTTAATCGAGAGAATATTTTCATTTCTTCGCACTGGAACCAAGGCAAAAGCCACTCAACACGTAATGCCTCGATTCGAAAAAATTCGGAAAACGGGGAACGGAGTGTCTTAATATTAGGTTCCCTGTGCCTGCCCTGTTGTGGGCAGGATACAGCGTGACACTGATTTTTTTTTAATTATATGCTGACTAAAAGACAGTGGCGGGCTAAGGCGGGAGCGGCAGGGGCGGTCCGCCCCGGGCCTCGGGTACTGGGGCGCCTCCAAATGGTACAAATTCCCTTGATCAAATCCTAAATAAGCCTTTGAAATATTCCATTATAGCCATAGTATCCACTTAAGAGGAAGTTTTGAGGTTGGAGGGGGACTCCAATAAACAAATAAATACAAGGATTAGTGCAGCCTGTACCGGTAGTTTACATTATATTAATTAAAATTACTTTTATCTTTCTATTGTTCATTTAGTTTGCATGTTCCAGTTTCGTAGTTTTTTACTTCAAGTTCCTGGGGCCTCCAGACCGATGTCATTTTATAAAATTTTGCGTACTCACTAACTTGAAAGTGGTGCCCTTCCAGAAGTAGCGCAAAATAAAGGTACATCTCTGTCTGGGAGGATGATTGAGCCATCAGATCGGTTTGGGTGCTTATAAGGTGTCTTAAAATAGTCCATAAATAATATATGTAAAATTATAGCGTACTTTTTCCAAAGTGGTTTTGGAAAAAGTACGCTATAATTTTACATATTACAGGGTTACCGGCTTTTATACACCGGGTCACCCTCGGGTAAAAACGGTGTGGCAGTAGTTCTTTCTGAAGAGCTTCATAACTGGCTTCTTGAAGCTGATGGTCGCTGCAATAGCTTGATGCGTATAAGGGTGCTGATTGAAGGCGTAACTACAAACTTAATCAGTGCCTATGCGCCGCAGGCCGGCTATAGCGTGTCCGAAAAAGAGTCATTCTGGGAGCAGTATGAAGAGGTTCTGCTTGCTATACCGTCTACCGAAATGGTTTTAGTTTGGGGGAGATTTGAACGGTCACGTCAGTAAGGTTGCTGAGCCGTATGAACGTGTTCACGGGGGTTTTAGATACGGTCTTCGTAATGTAAAGAGAGAAAATATTCTAAGAACCTATATTGCGTCTGATCTGGGCGTCGCGAATATGTTTTTCCAAGAGAACCCTCAGCACCTTATTACGTATAAATTGGGTCCCACTCAACTCAAATTGACTACATATTGACCAGACAGTGTCATATGGGCAGAGTAACTAACTGTAAAGTAATTCCAGGCGAAAGCCTGACGGCCCAACATCGTCTTCTTCTGGAATTTAACGTCACCCAGAAGAAAAAAGTAGCCGAGAAACCTCGGGTCAAGAGGTGGTAGCCGAATGGACCGATGCACACTGACTTCCTAGCAGAGGTGACGGCTGAGCACTATCTCGGCACATTCAGGAGTAGGTAGGTAGGTAGTCTTGGAGTGCGTGACGTAACGAATAAGCTCCAAGAGCATCGCCTGAGATGGTTTGGCCACGTAACGCGGATGCAAGTGCCATGCTATATCAGCCCCTGGAGTGAGACCTATCGAACGCCGAAGGAAGCGCTGGTTGGATGTTGTGATGCAGGGCATGAGAGTCAATGGACTCACTACCGACGCACCTAAGACCGAGCAAAATGGAGTAGGTTGAGTAGGAAGGCAGACCCTGGAAATAGCCGGGATTATTGCCAAAAAGAAGAAGAAGTATAGCGTATTTGGTCCCAATTTTAAACAACCTTTAGGACGTCTGGCAAGAGTAAAGCCTAAGTAAAGGGTTTGGTTATGATTTACATTTCTCTCAAAAACATACTTAAATACGACCGTTTTTACTTTAACGTAGGTGAGCGTGTACCTTAAATTGGCGCTATCTTTGAAAGGGACTCACTTTCAAGTTAGTAAGTACGCCTACACTCTTACATACTTATTAGACTATTAATTTTCAAAATTTCAGCTTTACTAAAATAACGTAAGTCTGGGGAGCCTGGGATCTCAGTCTATTTTATTTTATACGCGGAACTTATATTACTGTAGCGTGTGAACTAGCTCATGATGATATATTATTATCTATATTGAAACTAAGCTTATGCTTGAAGCTTCAGATGACGCTCTGGCTGTAGTACTAGATAATCTGGTAGAAATTTACAATGAATTTGGGAATGATCAGGTTTTACATCTAGAGCAGATGATCTGCCTTCACCTGTACCTATGTATCTAATGGTAGTAATAGAGAATATCAGTGCTCGTACCATTCTTATTTCGGTTTTGATTCAAATTCCTCTTTTCTTCCATACGTTATTTAGACGGATCATAGCTTCTTTTGTTATCCCGTCGTCTCTTTTTTCTGTCTCGAGGACACGAGATTTTTTTTACTAAATTCTACTACATGTGCTTTTGATATTTATTATTTTATTTTTCATTTAAACAAATTTAAAAGTTAATAAAAACATGTAAAACAAATAAACATACACACTAATTTGTACATGAAAAAGCTCATTGGGGGGGGGGGTGTTCTGGTCTGGGGGGGCCTCATTCGACTACACCGCCTGGGGCCTCCGACGGGGTCCCTGCTAAAAGGTAATGTAAGATATTGTTACCCAGAATATTAGAGTCGTTATACTTATGATTTTGTTTATTATAAGCAGATTAATTTAGTTTTTGATGTAATAGACTTAAAAAAGTTTCCTGCTTATTGTTGTGGAACGATGTGACAGATATTATTATTTATATTTATGAACAAAAGTGACAATAAAGTAAGTATATATTTCATTAAAGAAGATATTTTGTCCTTATTTTTTAAATAGGTACATACCCTTACAACTTGTTTCCTGTACCTAATAATTACATAGCTGTGTAAAGATTATAAAGCTTTTTTCATAAAATGTTTACAACCCCTGAAATATTAACATAAAAGCGCTATTGTTTCTCGAACGTTTAAATACACGCCATTAAATAAGAATAGCACTTTTTATTATCTGTAACAAATGATAAGTAGGTATGTATGTAGGTAGATATCCAACATTTTTAATGGTAAATTAAATATTTAATATTTTCATTTCCTCGCTTGGGTATCGAGACAAAGCGCGGCGTTGAGTCCTACTCAACACGCAATGCCGGATTTGAGGAAAGTGGGGAATGGAAGTGCCTTAATGGGAACGGAATGTCTTAACACTGGTTTCCTAGGTTCCCTCTGCCTACCTGGTACGTGCGGGATACAGCGTGAACCTAAAATAAATAGATACGTAGGTATAAGTATGAATAACTTCATTCTCTTAATTCCAATTTTATTTAGTAAATCATTTTATTTCTTGTTTATCATTTTATTAAAATATTTCATTTTTACAAGTAACTATTTAAGTATATTGGCCTATTTTAAAAACCTAGTACAGCATAAACACGTGTCTTTACAATATTTTGCAATGAATTACTTATTGAGTGATAGGTAGTTTTTGTGCGTTTTAGAATTTAGCTACAACTCGTTGACACGATAAATATACTAATGTCTAATAATGTCTAAAATTATTATACATACCCTAAATATACGATAAAAGCATAGAAGGATAATAATTATTAGTATGAGTAATACATTTTCTATAGAACCAGTATTTATTAAAAAACAATATTTACAATATTTTTTATTTAGGTGCTTTGTGCCTTCAGATTTGATGCACGGAGGCGCAAGTCCATCGCTCGTAATGCGCGACGAGCGTGTTCGTGTTCATAAGTAGCTACACTTGTAAGAAGACAGCGTCGAGCAAGTGTTATGTCTCCAGTTGACTAGAAATTGAAATACCTTATTTATTAAATTTTCATTTAATATAATATGCGTTTCAACAGAAAATGAATTATATAAATGATTACCAAAGCAACATGGGCTAAGTTAAACCAGATATCAGAACGGGATTCTGGACTCGTACCATAATAAATAGCTTGTCTAAAACACGGCAGGATAAGATCCCATTGATTGCAGTAGAGACAACACAGTCCTAAATTATTATAAATTTCAGGGCTCGGTTCTCCCATAGCCAGTAACCTCCTAAAAATCACAATTACATACTCTACTTAAATTTAAAAACAAAAAATAATGTTTACGCGAACATATAAAATATCTCTAGATAAGCTCATGTATGTACATATGGAAAGAAAGTAAAAACTATCGTGACCAAAAAGCCTTATTTTATAATTTTTGGCAACCTAAGATATCTACGAGTAGGTACGTCATTTCATTTAGTATCTTTCTTTTTCAGGCTTCTGCATAATAAAGTTGAAAGAGCAAACCGAGTGTTAAGACACTTCATAAATGGTATAGAATAATTTCTTAATATATTTTTTTTCTTATATACCTAATATAAATAGTTATAGAGCACATCCTTATTTGTAAATCCATCCATACTATTTGGTATATTACCTGTAGTACCTCAAGGCAATTTCTGGTTGATCATTATAAAAATTGTACATCGCAATATTAGCTATAGCTTCCATATTTGTCGGATCTTGAATTGCAACCATTCTATAATAATTAACAGCTACTAAAAAGTTACCTAATTGCTCGTGCATACGTGCTTGCTCTAATAGTAACGGTATATATTCATGGAACACAGAAAGACCTTGTTTGCAGATTTCAATAGCTGAAAGAGGTTGATTTAGGCCAATGTACATAGAGATTAGTCTTAAATATATAGAGATGTGTTTATTAGTTTTTAGAGCTTGACGCAAACATTCTTCCACATTTCTATACATGCCAAGTGATTCATAGCAACGAGCAAGTGAAAAATTCCACCACCAGTCGATAGTGTTATCTGCTTTCTGAGCCTGAAAAACAACTTCCATAGCCTGTGGAAAATACTACAGTTAATAAATTCTATCAATAGTAATTAGTATGTAAATTAATAAGTTGAGGACATTAGTAACTAACCTTCCTGACGTTACCTTCACAATAATAAATATATTCAAATAAAGTTTTCGCAGCAGGAATAAACAATTTGTCATTTTTGCTTAAGAATCTCAAAGTAACTGGCGCATCTAAAGCAAATGAAGTGCCGCCAGCTAGAGCGGTCGCGGCTCGAGATGCTCTCGATGCGGTATGTAAAACGGTACGTGCCGTGCGAGCACGTGCAGTATTTGCACCGGCTCGAGATTTGATTCTCGCTGTCATTGGTATCCCATCCTGAAAACGAATATGCAGTATACATACAATAGCACAAATTGATTACAAAGTATTTACTAATACTTTTTTGACTAAAAAATATTTAAAAAAAAAGATAGTATAAACATTCTATCTATCGATTAATTAAGATAGAACAAACATTCATTTCATCTTAATTAAGCGTTTTAATGTTACTAATATTTTTTTCCATCGGTTATAATATATCTGGAACTACTAGACGGATTTGAATGATTTTTTTTCTTATTTACCCATTAATCCCACGAGGATATTTAAAAGAGTTTGAAGACTAGCTATAATATAAAAATTAAGAAAATGTTAACTAGTTATTGTGGGCGAGGAGCACTGTCTGATGACAAAAGAAAGCCAAAATCCTGCTAAACTTTAAAAAATAATACTTGTGATATTTTAGCGTGATGAGCATTCCTTGTAGATATGTGGGAATTGTAAGTCTGGAACACTTCATGTGGAATGGACTATGATATTCGTAACTATAAAAATAGGCGCCTTTGACTTCAATTAAAAGTATAATTCAATCTGAGTGTTTTATTTATATGGAACAAGTGGAACTTCTAGAGACCACCTACACTGTACCTACCTACATATATGTAATCTTATCATAAATTACTTTTATAAAAAGTAGGCTTGAGCTTTAAATTTGATATAAGTACCTGTATATTTTGCGAAGATATGGCAGCTCTCTCAAACGACGTACTAGGACGTGGTGTTTTAGCTACAGCTGTTGAAGTTAATTCATCTTGTTGAGGATAAAAGCACACCTCTTCATATGCATTACCAGCTATTTTGGCCAGAACAGTCATCGCTCGCATACGTATATACTCAATCATTCTGTCATTTCTATCTTGTAACACTATGTCGCATAGTTTTAGGCATTTATCAAATTGTCTTGTTTTATACAGATTTAAAATCTTATAATCAGTGTTATTTTCCATTGTAATAAATAAATCCTGGTGTTTGTATTGCGTCGTTGCTAAGAAACGTACCAAACTTTAAGCAAGTCTAGCGTTCTACCTACGAGCAATACCATTTCCGTTGGAAAATTGCAAAGTCGATAATGCAAATCAATAAAATAGCAAGTTAACAAAATTAACATCGACAACGACATCTCCGTATAACTCTATATTACCAACTGAAACTTGACATCGATACTGGAATGCAAAACATATCTACACGTATGCAAGTGTATGTGCACACGGCACAGTAGATATGTTTCACTAATATGCATTTTTTGTTTTTCCGCCCTAAGCCTTAATTGTCAGGTATGTGTTACAAACCGATAATTTTCTTGAGAGTTGCGAGTGAAATCGTTACCGTTTTCGTTAATCTATTTATATTCTATTTATAAACACTTCATAGAAAACAGCTCGGATCTATTGCTACCAATATCAGATGGCATCTTCTTATTCTCATATCTATATTAATTTCGACTATATGCACAATAGATGAAAAGAATTTAATCTTTTTATTAATTTAATTTTAAATATTTTCCACCCTTTTAGATTGGATAATTTTTTTTTTAGCACAGTTAGGATATAAAGTTTCTACAAAGTCTGTTTTTTTAGACTCAAAAACGGACTATAATATAAAAACCGGTTGTAGCATAAGCAATTCACTGTGAAGTAATCTGACATTGAAAATGAATACGAATACATTCTTAAACTTAATCAGTCTCTCACAGTACACTACTTCCAAAATCAGTTAATTTGTCCTTTTGGGTATACTTAATGGGGTTTTTTAATCAATTTCTTTGTAAACATTTTTTATACTTTACTCGGATACAAGTCTCTCAATAATAACGCGAAATATATTTACCTAGCCTAAAAATATCACTCGCGATCAATTAATATATATAATACAAAGCGCGGCGTTGAGTTCTGCCAGTCCTCACGCAATGCTTCGTTTTTTGGAATATTTATTTTATTTACAGTTGACGAATTTATTTGAAAATAAATGAAAATTAAATTAAGTAATTTAACATTATCTGACGTTTTAATAAAATAGGTATCGAGTTAGGAAGTAATATTTTTAATTGTTCATTAAAATATAATTCAGTAGTTTTGCAGTACTGCATTTCACTTATTGTAACAAAATCAAATAATCATCAATACATGGATCATATGTTTCCATATTTCGAAGTTCTTCATATTTTAGTGATGCCAATGAATCCAATATTGGCTCTGGATGGCTTCGTAGAAGAGATTTAACTTCTTGTTTCACTTCTGTCTCCGGGACTATGCGAGTATAATGACGATCCCTTATCTGAAAATATTAAAGGATCATATATTATATACCTACTAGATATATTGGGCCATTCCTGGTTGAGAGTTAGCGCTAGTTTGCGCTAACTTGAAACCGCGACTCTCGGAAACAGTCCAGCGCTCAATCACTACGCCCGAAGCCGTACGTTCCCATCAAGCTACGTTTAAGTTATCTATAAAAAGTATTTCTCTTTCTTAAGTGTGGAATAATACTTTAAAAATATTAGCAAACTGTATAATAATACTTATTTTACTTTTCAAAGTGGAGTAGACTGTAAATAAATAGTGTAACTGTAAGTGTGACTCTAAATAAATTATCGTTTCCTTGTTCTAGTAAAATTAAAAGAGAGATGGTTCGAATGCGGTTTGGTTGATGGTTCGCGATGGTTCTATATAGGAAAAAGTAGGTTAGAAATTCTACGTAGGTCTCGGAAATTTTCGTTTAAATATAAACACACCTAAAATGAATAATAGTTTGCCTTTGTATTAAAGATGAAAAATAATAAGAGTATAAATCTGCACCTGTTCTATTGTACAGGCGGGCAATCCAATGCTGTCCCAACTATCAGTACCTTTTGCTATCAATAATGGTTTATTATAGTTTATACTTTTTTCTTTAAGAGCAATTCCATTTCCGAAACCAATGTCATGAAATATCTCCTTTGCTCTCCTTACTAATTGAGCTTCTTTAGATGAATAAAAAAATATACTCGCATTATATACTAAAGCGAAACTTCTTATAGTTGTACATATGTGTTTTCTTATTTCGCTATCTGAAATGAGAAACATGATAGCATTCAATTTAAGTGTTGCGGTGAGACAGGGTGTCTGGTTCGTGACCTTCAAACAATAAAGATTGATCATTTTAAGAAACTTATACATAAAATGATGATTTCAAAGCTAAAATCAAGAAAGTTTGGCCATTTTTTATTAAATACCATTTTCTTATCTACAGATAAACATACTGTTTTCATATACCTTATATTTAAATCCATGCACACCACTACACTACCACAGTAAGTAGAGCCAGACAATATTAAAAAAACAATTCCAACATACCATAATTTTTAAATAAATCATATTTCCCTCCAATAATAATTAATTCGGGAAGTATTGATTTTTCTGCATAAGCGTCTCTCATTGTTTTGACGCACGTTTCCATTGTGGTCCATAAGGTTTTTATCTTACTTAAATCTAACACTACACAATAATAACATGTTCCTTGCTGTGGTATCGATGGCAAAACGTTCCGTAACATTTCTAATCTGCCCCCGTATTCCCACACATGACAAATAACTCTTTCTATTGTTTGTTTTTGAGAAGATTTTCTACCAAATGAATATTCCAGAACCAGTGTTTCTTTGGGCACATCAGATTTTTCTAAAAAGTTGTGTAATAAATTTGATTTTCCCTAAAACAGTAAAGGAAGCTTAAAAAATGGTTCTACGTCACAAAACATTTATACTTATTTAAAAAGTGTCTTCGCTTGAATGCTTTAATCTCAGGAAGTACTGGTTTGGATTGAAAAAGTGTTAAATTTGGTTCATTTGGTCCATTTATCGAGTAAGGCTATGATAGCTATGATTACCGCGAGATCGTTTCTATGTAATCCACCGTGACTGCGTTCACTCGGGCACTTAGAATTTATCAGACTCAAGTACTTAGGTAGTTACTTTCATTCGACCATGGGGGCAAAGCCGTAATAAGTATAAACTAGTCTATAAATATTTAATTATATGCGAAATTAAATTGAACTCTACTCACCGCAGATTTGCTGCCGATGGTAATTATAGTACGAGAATTATCGTCGATCATATCAATTGTATGTGATTTTACTATATCCTCGGCTAAATCAGGTATAGACATATTAATTTAAATATCATTTATTTACTGTAAAATGGATATTTGTTTCTTTTTTTAGTTGCTAGGAAACAACATCTACACGCGGGTAAACCTATAAGTAGTACCTAAGTACAGAACTGTCGACGAGTGGAGGCCGTCCTGAAATTAGATTTCTGATATTTTGCACATCGTTTACTCAAAATCAAAAGTGAGAAAAAATCTTAAAATAAAATGTGCGGAGTAACTTCAGGTCGACAACGCCTCGTTGACCGTACTGTATTTATGGAACTGACAAAATTTTACACTAATTAGTAAATAAGTAATCTCCATATTTATAATCAACAATAATTACTTATGTTATAATAATAAATAATCAATATTCAATAGCTACCTGTTAATGATATTTTTTTCTTGGCTGGTACAGATAAAAAAATAATTGATTTTAAATTGTAAAAAGATATGCACAAGCATTAATAATCTCACTTATTACTTTTCAATTTTCTTTACTTTGAAGTACTTCATTAAAATGTTATTTTCAACAATTAAGTTTTTGTTTAAGTTTGTGCCTCGTTTTGAAGACGGTTAATTTTCTATAACTTTTAGTTTTTAAGTACTTAAAATTATAATTTTTTCTTAAAAAATAGAAAGACTACTTTAAGAATAAATATTAATATAATCATCACCCTGTTCCTGTCCACTGCTGATTGTAAGCATTAATATACTCGAATATAAAAATCACGACGGCTCAGAAAACTACTTAGATACACTTTTAAGAGAATGAAATTTCAATAAATGAAAATTCCTCAATATAACTTTAATAAACTAAAACATATTATGTGTAAAAGAAATATATGATTATTATAATAAATTATAATATGATAGGTAATTGAGGCCAGTCGTGGCGCAGAGGTTGTTCACCCACTCGAGGAAATTAAATATTTAATATTTTCGATTTATTATTTTAATTTTTTTTTCGGTGTCGACGCAAAGTGCGGCATTAAGTTTTCAACATGCAATTTCCGGAATTTTCTTAATGGGTACGTACCTATAGCAGATTATGCAGAGGGAAGCTGAGAAACTAGTGTTAAGACACTCCGTTCCCATTAAGAAAATTCCGCCGGATTCTGTTTCGGAATATGATATAGCGTGTAGCTTATAAATATATATATGGACTATCTTTGTACCTACCCCCATAATGGTAATGAAGGTACCCCTTCATTACCATTATCAGATCCTGACTTGGTGGTAATGGGAAAGAACGCTCTTTGAAACATTTTGTTTTGGATGGATTTTTGTAATCGGTTCATAAATGATGGATAAGTAAGTAAATATAGTTAATGAATATAGACCTTCTTTTCGAAAAAAATCGGTTAATTAAAAATAGTTTAAGAGCCGACTGTTTGATATGCAGTTTTATATATTCCCAGCGAAGCCAAAACAATGTATAATGTTAAAATAATTATTTTGCTCCTTTATTATAGGTACACCATATCGACTAAAAGTTGGTCAAGAAATTAAATAAAAGACACCTTCGATTCCTAACATTGTATCAAATATTGAATCACAAATTCCAATTCGAAATATTCCTTATTTAAATAAACTTTTATAAGCATGTTTGAAATGAATCAACACAAAGCAACCACCGCATAACTGGTTGCCTTCAAGAAACTCAAAAATTGGTGTTTTCAATGTCAATGTTCCAATTTAATTATTACATCTACAGCTATTCTAAACGAGATTTTAGCAGTCACATCTGGTGAGGGTGTTTTAATCACTTTGCGAGTGTGTCCTCCAGTGAGAACATCTCTTTCCGTAGCAACTTAAGATGTCTTTCCTTTTTTGATAAGAAGGCGTTATTAGCTTTGCAGCAAGTTCATTGGGATGGGCCTCCACCTTCCCCTTATATTTATCTGTAGCCGAAAAGATTTCTTCCTTTATTAATCCTTTCGGTGTTAATTTTTAGTTCTTTATGTATTTCGGCATTGGTAACAAGGCATGATACTTGACATATAAATCTGAGTATTATATTCTGCATTCTTTGCAATATTAAGATATTACAACTGCTACAACTGCCCTACAGTAGTATATCGTGAGTCATACAGGCTTAAGGTTTGTTTTATAAATCAGCAATTTATTATATAGATAATATACTGTTCCATCCAATCAATCATTTGAGATTCTTGTATCGGATGTTGAGTTCATCTCTTTTACTCTTTAGATGGTTTTGTCTTTACATGATGTCAAGTGCCTATCCAAGTGCATTCCCAGGTATTTTGTTCAGCCATAAGGATTCACTGTCCAGTCTCCGTTGTAGCATCTCAGAAGCCACCACAGGATCTGCGCTGCTAGCCAAGATTGCTATGCCATCTACATATGTGGCAGTAGTTACACCATCTGTTACTGGTAAGTTACAACACCGGACCCAGCTCTGATCCCTGAGGAACTCTGGTTTTAATTTCTAAGAGCTCAGATGTATTATCAGTAACTCGCACATGAAATAGTTAATCTTAAAGACAAGATTTCATTAATTCCACATAGCTGTGGGGAAGGTAGGTTTATAGAACAATTTAAAAAAAAAGTGATAATTTATAAATAATTTATTTGAAAATTAATATTAATCAACATCATTAGCACAACTTAGCATTAATCTATTTGAATTGTAATTTCAGACTCTGATATTCCTTTTCTTTGACCATTATTTCTGTATTAATAGATTTTAAGACCTCTTGAAATCTTTGTTTTAATGTCATATTTTCCATTCCAGATATTTCAAGTTGAGTTTTTTGCTTTCTTTGTTTTAGTTCCTCTAAATCAGTTGCAAGTTCCTGTAGCCTTTGTATGTCATAAGAACCACCAGAACCTGAATTCTTAGCCAAGTCAACCTGATAATTACTATGTTTACGGTCTTTTTCATGAGAAGTATTTCCTTTATATGCAACTGATTTTTTTTTAGATGGATTGAACATCTCAGATTGAAACTGAGTTGGCAAATTATATCCTTTAATATCATATAATGCATTTGTGGAATTAGTATCAAGTAAAGATTCATCAGCAGGTTCATCAATATTTACATTATCATCTTCAATATCACTGTCACTTAGGGCACCTCCAAATATATCTTCTACTTTTGAAGCTTGATTTATTTTTGACACATTTGTTTTAAGGGGTTCCTTTCTACTTTTTACCTTTGGAATTGTTGCAACTGATTCATTACTCTTAGAAGTGCTTCCTTCATCCTCGGTAACTACTTCCCACGTAACACTTACAGCCTCATTATCTGCTCTTAATAACCTCTTTACTTCTTTTTCTATTTCAGGAGCCTCTGTACATTTTTTTCTTAATGTCTTACGAAATCGTCGTTTTCGAACATTTTTTGTCGGTGGTGTAATGCCATGAGGCCAAAGATATTTTTTATCCACTTTTAAGGGATCTTTTCGTTTATTTTTTGTAGGAGATTCCTCTTCTACAATAGGATCTAATTCTTCTTTACATAACATCATTTGACAAATATCCGCACACTTATACAAGCTTTTTCTATCGATACTTTTCCATGACTCTATAATTGTAGGCAAATCTACAATCTTAGCATATAATAGCCAATGATCAAGTCTTACTTCTCCATGTCGCATATCATCATGGACCTGAATTGAAAACCGATTTTTGAAATTTTCACCAGACTTTATTAATTCCCTTAAAACCTTCCCCGGTTCTTCAGGCAATCTCATAATAAATTGAGCTTCTAATTCTACAGGATAATCACCTTCCCTTTTTTCGCGAGTCATTTCGTAAGAAAGAATTACTAAATGCAATTGTCAGAAATAATTCTAATGAATGCTTAATTGTCAACTTTCCTTGGAACAAAAATTAAAACACTATACGCAGAGAGACGTAGACAGACGAGAGGAATAAAATAAAAATCGTTTGTCAACTGTTCAGCTTCAGGGCACAGAACCACAGAACACATACATATGTCATATACCCAAAGTAAAAGATCCGACCAGAGAACACATTTACCCAATCACATGGAATCCGAACTACCGTAAGTTGGCGGGGGGAAAAAAATGTTTTAAGCTTGTTTGCTAATTTATTTGTTGCTTGTATTATTTGTTCGTTGTTTGTCTTTTTATAAATTATTTTGAAAAAATAACAGAAAAAAGTTAAAAAAAACAGTCAGACATCATTACCCAAAGAGTAAGGGTCTGACTGTTTTTTTTTCCTTTAAACCTTGATTAGATATTGTTTGTTGAATTAATTAAAATGAATTACAGGATATTGTCTTGTATAGGAGATGAGCGTTAAATAGTACTTTTGCCAAATCCTAAAATAAAAAAAATAAGCCAAATGTCAATTGTCAGTTGTCCTTGTCACTAGTATTCATTGAAAATATTAGTGTCAATCTATAAGGAATGTCAAATTGACGGCCTATGGAATCATTATCAATACCATGTATTTTTTTGTTTATCTTATTTTAATATTCAGATGATATTTAAAAATATGAATAGAATTTGTACTCCTTGTTAAAAGAAAAATGTTATGGAGGACAAGAGTGTCACAAAAAGGACGCCAATATGGCAAAACTGTGTCCATTGCCCAAACCTGCTGTTCAACTCTGCCACGGAACTCGAAAGGTTAATTTTATTAAATCTATCATACCTTTTTGTCGTTAATTTCAAGATTCTCAATCTACCTTAGGCGTACTTACGAAATAATTTACAATAGAATATATTATATTTTAGTAATTATAAATCTCTTAAACTCAATTACACAAATGTATTGTGTAAGTTATTAAAGGATTTTTGTAATTTTTATCTTTTTTCATATTTTAGGCATATTCAAGAAAAACATAGCATTAAAGAAGGCAGTATTATATTATGTCAATATGGACAAAATGGAATATGTTCAGCACTACAGTTTGGAGACTTACGAAGAGCTGGATTTAAATATCATGTTAGGCAATATCACTTGTATAAAAATGATGCATCAGAGGGTTGGACGTTTTACTCCTCATCACAAAATCTTCCTGCTGTATTGAATGATCCTAACAGAGGCAAGCAAAGCAATTTTTTTACTAAAACTTGGGGTGATGGTTTTGTAGATAAAATAGAAATCTACTCTAGTCCATATTTACCTGAGATAAAATTATTGCATTTTGAATCATATTGTAAAAAAACATCAAAAAAATATAGGAGACATTGTCAGCTAAAAGAAAATATTTCAAGTAAAGTTAAGACACCTATTGTAGAAACAGTATGTGAAGTACCTAAAATTTTTTATGAACAGACTTTAGCATTAAATAATCCAAAAATATTTTGCAAAGTCTTTCCTGGACTTTCAAATACTAATGATATAAACTGTACTATTAGAGCATTACAAGAAACATTGAGCACATACCTTGATGTAATAGAAATGAAGATATCAAAGCAGGTTGCCCAAAAATCAGATGCCTTTTTTAATGCAATGCTTTCTCATGATACTATTATGGACCAAATGGCCAAAGCTCTTAGTACAGTTCAAAATACTAGAAAAGATATAAAAAATGTGAAAGAAAACCTTAGTGAAAATCCACTGAAATTAATAAGCTTAACGAGAATTAATCAAAACCTTAATAATGTGCATGATCTGTTAAAATTAATGGGAACAGTGCAACAAACTCAACCCATGATCCAGCTTCTCCTTAGTACATCTGACTATGTTGCTGCATTAGATTTAATAAGCTCAACTCAGAAGGTATTATGTACTCAGCTTTCAGGAATTCAAGCATTCCGTCACCTATCGCCCCAACTTACTGAAATGAAAAGACTAATTCATAAAATGCTAAATAATGAATTTCTAAGATTCATTGTAACCGACCTTAATAGGCCTCTTAAAGATTACTCTGAACTTCCAGACAGAGATAAATTAGTTTCCATTGTGTCAGGGATTTTACGATTAAAGGAATTTGACTTCCTGGACATTTTTAAAACAGAGGCAATGACTTCAATACAGGCTACTATCAAACAGTGTGTAATAGAGATTATTTCAGAAAGAGATGGCAGTAACGAAATTGTTTTGAGGGGCTCCAATACAGATACGTGGTTACTGTGTAATGAAGGAATTATATTTCTTCAGAAAGTGACACCAAATTTAGTTATTTTATTTAAAAGAATCTTATCTATTGGTAACATAGTATTAGACATAAGCCAAATGGGTGATATAGCTGGAAATGATAATGAAGAATTTTGGTCACAAGAAGAATGGTTACTTGTAGAAGAAAAGGTTAAAAAATTAATTATTTCCCTCTCTGACTATAGCAATGAAAGATGTGCCAATCTCATAGTAACTAAGACTGATAAAGAATTTGCATTGACAGATCTATCACAATTATCTAAATTGTCTGACTTAATAGAACACTTCTCTAAAGAATGTGCAAATATTACAGGTCATAACAGTAATGCAATGAAATTAGCATTAAGAAGTTTTGCTATGAAATATATCCAAAATTTGCATTCTGAACGCAGATCCCAACTAACATTTGCACTCAATACTGAAAGGTGGAAAATGGCAGATCTACCATATGAATTACAAAGTGTTATTAATAAAATAAGTGTCTCTAACGAAATACCTCTATTATTGGAATATGAAAGTGGGAAACCTGATGGAAAATATTTAATAATTAATTCTGAAAACTATGCTGTTGTTGCTACAGTTCAACTATTAATAAAAATATTGTTAGAATATTGCGATGCAACTAAACAATCTCCAGACATTGTTCAATATTTAGTACATTGCATGTTAGAGCTAATTAGATTATTCAATTCTCGATGCTGTCAGTTAGTTTTAGGTGCAGGTGCTATACAAAGTGCTGGGTTAAAAACTATATCAACATCAAATTTGGCTCTAGTGTCAAGGTCACTGCAAGTTATTTTATGGCTATTACCTTTAATTATGAAATTATTAGAGAAACTGCACTCCAAAGAATTATCATTAACTGGCTTTAAAAGCATAGAAAGTGATATTGCTGGCCACAAAAAGGAAATCGAAAGCAAAATTTGTATAATAGTCAGTAATATGCTTACTTCTCAATTAGTTGGTTGGGAAGCCAAACCTCCAGTTCCTTCACAAACATTCCGTAATATATCTAAACATTTAGTAAAATTACATGAAGCTCTGATTGATATTCTGCCATTAGAACAAATACGTAATATTTATATGAAAGTTCATGATAACTTCAAAGATAAATTACGAGAGCAGCTAAATAAAATGAATATAGTTGCTAATGGCAGCCCTCAACATGGAGTTGTTACTTCTGAACTGACTTTTTATTTACAAACTCTGAAGACACTAAGAGTCATTAATGAAAATGATACTGAAGACAACATACTATATGATATTTGGTTAAATTAGCTCATAACAAAAAGTATATTATACTAACGCTAAGTTAACTTATAGTTGCCTAAATTGAATAAATGCTTTATGAGTACCTTAAGCTAAATAATTACTCTTGCAACAAAGGAATTTACACTAACAAAAATTTTGTTTGTTATGAAAATATGGAAACTATTTAAATAATATAAAAATATTTTGGTTAAATATAAGTTCACCATTCTCCCAAAATATTCCCAAATATATATAAAATCTGTGTGATATATTTTAAATTATTGTAAATAAAATAATTATATAATACAGCACTCCAGTGAAAAATAATTAAAATATTTGACATTGTGTTAAGTGTGTGCATTTAATACCATTTTTTCTATTTTTAATGTGGGTTTTATTTTTTACTAGTGAAATCATGTCTTATTTTACTTCAACTTTATAGAACACAAATTCAAGAGAATAGGCATGTGAAATTGTTAGTGACTTAATTAATATGTAATGATTATTACAATGGTTTGAGTAGGTAGCTACTTTTATAGTGATATAACAATAATGTTCATAAGATAATGTAATCAATTTTACTTAACATGTTGCCTTGCTAATAATCAACCTTCTTACAAAAAAAAATATATAAATAATACAAGGCTGTAGTTAAACACAGCTGTGAGAGGTGAGGATTGAATAAATATTAATTGCTACATATAAGGCTAGTAAATTTCATTATGAATAATTAAAACACATAATTTAAAATTAAAATATAATTTATTTATATTAATAGTTTTCTTAATATTTAAAAAAATATTTGACTAACAATTGTAATTACAATATTTTATTTTAGTCTTCATTTCCCTTATAAGATTAAGGAGAACAAAAAAACTCAAATAAAAATTATTTAAGGTCATAAAAGTAAGAAGCCATAGGATATCTTATTAAAAAGGCTATACCAGTACAAACTAGTTGAAATAATAGCAAATACATAGTTAATTGAACTTCTCTGATTGGACCTAATTTTATTAAAAATAAATTTAGTAAAGTCAAGTTATTCATAATTATGGTATCATTATCTTCTACTATGTCAATTAGTCTAAATGCCTTTAGAAGAGATATTATAGATTTATTAAGAAAATTTATATCTTTTCTTAAAATTACAGTTTTACTGGGATAGAGTAAATCAGTTTCAGCACTATATTTAGGTAATCTGTGTCTAGGGCAAGGTATCATATGAAAAAGTTGTGGTACTGAGTAAATAAAATTGATTATTTGTGGCAAGAAGAACAATAAAACAGTTTTACTGAAGTGGCTGAGAATTGCAACAACAGCAAAAGTCATACCTGATACATAGCAAAATGTATCACCAACAAAGACTTTTGAGGGATACCTGAAATATAAAAAATGTATCAAGATTTTTTTTAATTATTAAAATTATTTTAATTTTAAAAAATTAAATTGGCTTGAGTGCCACTAGGGGGAAATTTTTAATTGTCTACACAGACAATACTACATAAGATCCTCCACTCAACAGATTTTGATTGTAAAAGCATATAGAAAACCAGAGTCTTGGCAGTAGGTTGTTAGAACCTAGAGCTTATGAGGCCCTGAGGAAAAAAAAATGAATCTACAATATTTCTTACCAATTATGTTTTAATAGAGCCAATGTTGTTGCCAGGTATGGTATCATTATGTGCAATGAAAAGCTGTGTGCTTTAAACTGATCACCTTGTAATTCAATTATATCAAAAATGATTATAGACAGTGCTATAACAACTGATTGGCCAACTTCAAGACCATTGATACCGGCCAAAATGTTAATAGCATTAGTGCAGAAGACTGCTAACATTCCCATGTAGATATAATATAAAAATCCTGAAATAATTATAATGCTATTACAAAATGTTTTACATAATGTACATTAAAGTAGTGGTGCAGTAGCACAGAGTGTAGCTGTAAATAGGACTGGGAATAGGTTATTCTCCACTCTGGTAACAAGTAAATTTAGTTGTCTGTTCTTCACTGGACAAGCAAATCTGAAATAATAGGCAGAAGGTAGAGAAGAGCTATATCTACCTTCTATGTGCAGCATATAAGGCTAAATGATAATAATTTATATAGAAATTTGGCATTTTAATTTACTACTATAGTGAAAAATGTATAGTTGTATACATACCAATATTAACAGAGCCTCCAAAAAACTGCCGCAATGGTATAGGCACAATAAAGGTGGTTGAGTTAAAATTTACATAATAAACAACAAGTAAAGGTAGAGATGCTATAGTTGGAAGCAACAATTTATATCTCCATTTTAGATTCAACACATCATCTGCAAATCCCAAGAGTAGCATGCAACATATTGATAATAAAGCTGCCAGCAACTCTGCAAACTTAAAAATAATAAATTTAAATTATTTTTTCTAGATAATTTTATAAATGAAAGAGAACTTTTTAAAAAAACCTTAAGACTTTGTAATGATATTATAAATCTTAATCTTTAAAATAATATAAATAATATTGATATTTTTAAACTATTAGTACCTCATTATGTGGGAAATTTCCTCTATCCATCAGTCCATTTCCAAATGCTATTGGTATAAATAAAAATATTGTTACCAAAAACACACATCCTGATATTACACCTATTGCTTCTGGTCTAAAATGTTAATGATAAAGTTTATTTTTTAAGATTAAGTTCAATCATCATGGTAATATTGACTGTCAACCGAATTTGTTATTTACAAGTTATATTGTATTATGTGTTATGTTGTTATTAGTTATGTTGTTATTAGTTATATTGTGTTATGTGTATTATTGGTTACATTTTTATAGAAGCTAAACCTTGAAATTAACATTTCTTTAGAGGGGAATATAAAAGAACTGAGAGAAAATATTTCAAATAGAACAGAAACAAAAAAAACATAAGTAAATTAGTAAAATACAGACATACGAATTTGCCAGTTATTTGAATTATACTCACATTTTTTCTTTGCTTACTTTACAAAGATCAATTCCAAATAGACCAGCGGTAATAAAAAGATTTTTCAATTTAGGTATTAACTCATCAGTTATAAAATAAGCTATTACTGATAACAGAAACAAAATTATTATGGACCACATTTTAAGCAAAAATACAATTCTACATGAATAGATTAAGAATGTCGTGAATATTTTTATAGTGTAAATAGTATTTATAACAATACATAGTATTCCTAATTGTGTGGCATTTCATTAATTTTCCGAATAAACCTAATAATAATATTAAACAAGTCCGACAAATTTTGTTAGTTCAGTTGTTGTTACAGGTTACCGCATCCAGTTGTCACTTGTCAAGTTGTCACAATAAAATACGAAAATCAGAAACAAGCCGACTGATGTTTTACTCTAGTGATGTCAACATTTGCTACAAATTTGCTGTTTCTTGAAACCTTATCAAGAGTCGACACGTATAATATTACTTCTGTTACGGTACCTACGGTACGGTAGCTTGTATTTAAATACTTTTATAATGTATAGTTAGGAGACTTCTGTGCTACAAATGTCAACTGTCAAATATAGTACTGCAATGTGTCAATGTCACTGTCAATTTGCCCGCTCTTTTTATTTTGTTATTAAAAGTCACTAATTTAAGCGGGAAGACATATTTGGCCCTCACATTCGTGAGGTTACACGTGTTGTAGTCGATGTGATTTGTTACTAGGTTGTTAATAGATAATTATTGATTAAAGATGTAACCAACTATGTCGCGTGGAAATACATTATAATTATTGGATAACTCCAAAGTACGTGCAACCACTTCTAAATTTACTTTTCCAGTAGTAGCTCCGAACGACATCAGGGCCTTGGTTCTCTGACTATCGGCTTTTACAGCGACACCGGTTGGGTAGGGAAGAGGGTACTCTGTCCCTGATGAAAAGCAAGCACTATGTGGCTGCCTGTGAGGAAAATTAAATAGAATGCATCGGCCGGAAATCGAACCTGGGCCGGCCGTGTGGCGGCCGAGCATTTTACCACTGAACCACCGATGCGTGTAAGGTAGGCGGGCGCGGCGGACGCAAAACGTCGCGGGGGGCGGAGGGACGAATGGCGAGTGGCGAGCCGTTTCGCAGCAAGGATTTTTTGANAAAAAGGGAGGACCTTAATATTCGAGCAATCCGTATTTTTATTTTGTCTACTACGATATTGTCTGTAACTTGCCGTTAATCGTTATACAAATAACATTCATCTATCTACATACAAGACTTCCTCTTCGCACGTCAAAGGACCAGAGTCCAGACAGTTAGCGTGATTACAGCTTGCCCATCACATAGGATGATCCCCTTAATCATAAACATGAATATAGAAATATTACTTTTTTTTGCTCTTAATTAAGAAATATTATTGTTTTTTTTTTAAAGTTTTTTTCAGTTTATTGTTTATTTCTCTTTAACCCGTTCAAAATCCCTTGAGCGTAAGAGACAGGTTTAGTTTGTAAAGCCTATAGGCTTTATTTATTTTTTCTATATATATATATCTCAAGTAACTTTTCTTGAATTTACTTCGTATAAGCGGAATATAATTATTTGATTTTATTAATAAACTTGGATATTTGAAACCTTTTTTTATAATTGACGAAATTATTCGAATAGTGCAAAGAAAAATATTAGCACAGGTAACTTAAATATAATCCAATGTCAGCAATGTTCTGTGGGTTCAACCCACAGAACATTGCTGACATTGGATTATTCATTGTTGTTGACAAGTTGACATTGATGGCACATAAATTGTGACAGATGCCTATTGTGATATTTTCTTATGTATTTACCCGTTTATAAATAAATTATCGTCATTATTAAAACAAGGATTAAATTGGTGTTAAGTGAATTTATTACCTCAATAGAAATCAAATTTTGAAAAACCACTGAATAAAAATGAGCACTATGGATGAGATTGAAGAAGAGTCGAAGGCAGCTGCAGAAAAAATGGTTATGAACATGATGCAAAGACCGGGACAGTTAGAAAAAGTAACAGATATCAATTTTAAATTATTTACACGCATGAGTGTTGATAAAATTATTTAGTAAACAATACATTAACTTATTTTAGGTTGAACAATATAAAAAAAGAATAACACATAAGAAAGCGTCAATTGAAGCTCAATTAAAATCTGCTGTACAAGGGAAACTTGATGGTGTGAGTGTTGGATTGAGACAATTACAAGAATGTCTAGATGATGTCCACCAAATTAGTGAAAAGTAATCTTCAAATTACATAGAATATTAACTTCTAATATTATATATTTTATTGCCTAAATGTGCCTAATATATCACAACAATAATTGTTTTGTTTTGATATATCAGGCACATTTAGGTAATAAAATATATATCTATGACTTAAATAAAGCAGTAAATGTGAAATTTGTGGTTTTAAGTACTAGTCACAGATAAGACAATGTGTGGTTACTCTACATGCAATGTCTCAAAAATTGGACAAATTAGGTATTGTAGATTCTTTTTGCCTAGTCTGATATATGCAGAATACAGCATTAAATAAAAAAAAGCTAACAAAATATTGCATGTTGAGTTCCGCAATTCAACACACAGTATCTCAAAAATTTGGGGGGAAATCAGGGATGGAAAGGAAATATCTTAACAAAGAATGGAGTGTCTTAATACTAGGTACTCCTCTGCCTACCCTGCTATGTGCATCCTGCACACAGGGTGAAGCTAAAAGAAATGTGTCTTAATATTTACATATGTATGTATAGGATGGATGAACTGGAAGAATTATTAACAGGTATTCCCCCATTGGTCGCATCTTTACAAGCTGTTAGAGAGGAAGATTCACGCCACTCTCAGTATGTTACTGCCATGGACAGCTTGAAACACATATTCACAGTACCAGAAAGTGTTGCTAAAACTAAACAGTGGATTGGTGAAGGGAAACTATTGCATGCTCATCAGGTATATAATAGTTCTTTTAATTTCTTTCTTAATCCTACATATAGCATGATAGCCAAAGTACTTCTTCTTTTCACATAATTTTGGCATGAGAAAATGAAAATAATTATTTCTCTAAAGTGGGAATTAAATGCATGATCATTGTGTTTACTTAGACTACACCTCTGTAACTTCATGTCTTATTCAGTAGTACTACTACTAATTTATTAACTGTTTTTAATTTGTGTCTCAAAAAATGTAGTGTCTAAGTGACTTGGAAAATTCAAGAGATGATTTACTTTATGAACTTCATAGACTGCCTAATCAATCATCTCATGACAAAATTATGCTAAAAGCATATTTTGAAGATGTTGAGATGGTCTCAAATTTACTAGAAAAGCAAATTAAGCTTATCTTAGCAAGAACTTTGAACACTGTACGCAAAGAACCGACGGTAATTGTAACTGCTCTGAGAATAATTGAAAGGGAAGAAAAAAGAGATCAGATGGCTCTGCAGGTATAAATACTTAAATACATATTTCGACATATTTTTTTTTCATATTAATTTTGTATCCCACATTGGGTAAGGTAAGCAGCGGGCATGGCATTATCTTTTTGTGTGACCTAGAAAATGAAGATAATCCATTCCAAAAAATGTACATCGAACTTCGAAACTTCAAAATGTCTTTATAATAATATAAAGTTTTTTAAATCTCTAAAAATATTCACAGATTTTTTTGTACTAAACTTCATATACTTATACATTTATTGTTAATTGATCAGTAAAGCCATTCTTATACATATAAGTTATAAATGAATACCTTAATACATTTCAGCAACAAGATCAATCGGGCTTTATGCCTCCCGGACGCCCTAAGAATTGGCGTATCAAAGCATTTGAAGTGTTGGAATGTGCCGTAGCTCAGCGAGTGGAAGGCACTCGTGTTGATGAAAGGGAGGACAATAAACTCTGGTTAATAAGATATCTAGAACTAACACGACTACTCATATTGGAAGATTTGAGAGTGGTTAAAACATTGTGCGTGCCCTGCTTCCCACCGCATTATGATATTGTCAACAAATATGTTAATATGTATCACACATGCTTATCATCTAGTGTAAGTATTATTAAATACTAAATAAATAAATAAATAGTAAATAAAAACAAAATTAGTAAATATAAAGACTGCATACGCGCCGTCAAGACAAGTCCAATGACCGACGTATTATTTATTAAAATTCGTTTACTACTTTACATACGCGCTTAACACATAACCCTCCTTTCCAAACTACAATTTGGTAAAACAAATCGATATATTGATCTGCGTTTTGACGCAAAACTCGAAGTCGGATAATAAATGAAAGAAATTAGTTCATTAGCACATACTTATGTCTTAATCAAAATCGTGTCAGCGTAGCGCATTAATGTCACACTGGAAAAGCGAAGTTTTCGATCCGCATTTTAGGCAATTTCTATTTGCTCACTTTAGGAGACGAAACATTGATTTCCATCACTCAAAAAATCTATGGAGTATCTTGATTGAGGAGTATTATGGTGATAAATTGTACTGCTTTTGTATAATAATGAATTTACTAAATTTCATTTCAGTTGCAAGATGTTGTGCAAAGTGGTTTGGAGGGAAATGAATATGTAACTTTATTATCTTGGATACTCAACACATATCCTGGAGTTGAGCTCATGAACAGTCCTGAAGTAAACATTGATGTATCCACATTACCACCGCTGTTGAGTGATGAAGTTGTACAGAAATTAGAAGATGAATATTTAAAGGTTTTAAAGGATTATGATAGTATAATTGTTTAAAATGATGGAGGTGTTCAACTGCCATTTGGGGAAGGATTAATTTAATTAAATGTTTAATGATATGATAATGTCTGATAAAAGTAGTTATAGTATTTCGGTACTGGATATATTACATGTTCATTTTATTTAAGCTAAAGAAGGGCATACATGAGAATGATATAAACATATTAATTATAGCTCAGTAACTAACTGAAGAGGCCAGTCATGGCGCAGGGGCACAAAGTGTGACTGTAAAACGTATTGGTTCGATCCTCACTCTAGAAAATGAAATATTTACCTAAATTTATATCTCCAATTCTTCGCTCTGGTGTCGAAGCAAAGCGCTTCGTTGAGTTCCGCCACTCATTATGTGGGGAATGGAGTGTCAACACTAGGTCAACCCCCAACCCCCTGCCTACCCTGCTGTGTGCGGGATACAGCGTGAAGCTGATAAAAAAAAGATTAAAAACTAATTGTAGAAAATGGAATCAAACTACATGGAGTGGATGGAGAAAACTCTCGAGTCAGAGCGTGCGGAGTGGGCGGGTGAGCGCTCGCCCGACGTCGAGCCACACACCAACGCGTACCACACGCACGCGCCCGTCATCATATTTCAGATGATCGATCAGAATTTACAGGTAACTTGAAAATATTAAGGACTTTAATCATATCTTTTTACTAAGTACAAATTCTATTGCTTTTATTTTAGGAATTTTCAACTCTATATAAGTGCTATAATTATTCATTAAATTTTAATAATAAGTACAGCAAAATATTCATTTTCAAAAGATCTTTTACATGATTTTTTAATTTAATATATTACTAACATTTTTCAATTGCTATCTAAGCTATATCAATTGTACATTATTAGTTTTACCATGGAGTTCGTACATGGAGTAAAATAATAAATACTCATTATGTTATTTGGGTACCATATTATGATGTAACCGTTTTAATTTAAAAGTGTTTTTTTAGGTTACTGAGACAATAAGTAAAGAGATAACATTCAAAGCCTTGTTGCTGAGTATTGATCAAGTCACACGCTTCGGAAATATGTATAGAGAGGGTGTTATACAATTCAAGGTAGTCAATTAGTAATGTATTTTTGTTACTTTCTATTTAATATAATATAATTTATTATAATAAAATGATTATTTTATTAAATTATAATCTTATGATAACAACTAAATAAAAAGGGGCAATACTTAACTTATAATATGTTATTGCTTTATTTTTATTTTCCATATTAATAATAATTCACTTGATGTCAGACCTTTGTACAATGTTTTATTTTATATCTTCATGATTTGAGACACGAGACACGGTTTGCAGATTTCCGTATGAATTTGAAACATTGTGCGTAGTCGTGGCACTCGTCGTGCGGAGACCGAGCTGAGGGAAATGAAAATAATGAATTATCTCAAGCTATATAATAGGTATTTGACGGAGAGGGAGTGTTAACCCTCTGAGCCTATCTTGATGTGTTGCAGGCGTCGCACTTCGCGGACCGGTCGCGCGTGGCGTACTTCACGCACCACGTGATCACGATCGTCAACAACTGCGAGCAGCTGCTGCAACTCGCGCGCCAGACGCAGGCGCGCCGCTGCCGCCCCCTCGCGCCTCTCCACCACCCGCCCGCCGAGCGCACCTTCGGGCGCCTGCTCGACGTGTTCCAGGTCTGTATCCCGCATACACCAGGGAAGATAGAGGGAACCTAGTGTTAGGATATTCCGTTTACCACGTACCACCGAATTCTTGGAGGCATTGCGTGTTGAGTGGCGGAACTCTACGCCGCCCTTTGCCATCGACACCAGAGCGAAGAAATGGAAAGATAAATTCTAAATAAATATTTCATTTCCTCGAATGGGGATGGAACCCACAACCAATCGGTTTACAGTCATACTTTGACCCCTGCGCCACCACTGGCCTAAAACTTTTTATTGTAGTGATGTACTATTACAATTTCATACCATTCGGAAGTGTAAAAAAAAATATCCGTTCATTTTATTTTGTATAATAGAATCATATAGAATTTAATAGACTACGGTTATCTTGTCAACTACAGCCATATCAAAGTGAAGGAAACTAGTGTTACTTTCCGTTCCCCACGCCATATACTGCCGGATTTTCGAGACATGAATATCGTGAATAAAGATCAATATTATATCATTTATATCTCATTCTTTCATTGTATTGCGAGTTATTTTTGCATATTTCTCCACACACATTGCATTCATTCAGCGGGATAGGCAGAGGGAATCTAGCAATAAGATACTTTATTCTCAAGTGTCGTGTTCTGGTACGTTCACCCCTTTTCTATTAAATATCTTGAAATCGCGCTACATTGGTGTGATCATTCCACATGTGCGACGCGCGTAGCCCGCACTTTTTCAGAATATTTTTTTTTCTGTAACTCAAAACTGACTTTCTTAGATAATCTAATGCATTCTTAAAATATTTTTACAATTCTAACATACCAACAAAGAAGAACTAAAGAAGGTAACATACTTAGTAAATAAATAATGTAATAGCCTTTAATTTTTAAAATTTTGCAACAGAAATTAAGAGATGATGCAGCTCAGCTTCTCTTAGAAGAAGCTTTCTTGGATCTGGAGGAACACTTTGATGACTTATTCACAGCAAAGTGGCTAACATCTAGCATACCTGTTGACACTATATGTGTCACATTAGAAGATTACTTTCAAGATTATAATCACTTACGAGAAAAGAATTTTGAATATGTGATAAACGAAGCCCAAAATCTCGTATACAAAAAATATATAACAGCAATGTTGTCGAAGAAAATCGTATTTAAAACTGTGGAGGAAGCTCAGACTGCAGCAACTAAGATAGTCAAAGAAGCAAATCAGATAAGATCGTTCTTTAGAAAAATTGCTTTGAATGCTGAAGGAGTTAATGTGGACTGGCCCTTTGATGTCATTAAAATGCTAGCTGAGGTAATCTAACGCCCAATTATTTAAAAACTATTTTATGATAAGCGGAAAAGGAAACTGCTTTAAACTCATCATGCCTAAAATATATTTTTTCTAAGCGGGAATCATGGAAACGTGTGAAGTATAGAAAAAAATTAAATGCTAAGACCTACAGTACTAAATTATTTACGAAACTGAAAAGCTTATACCAAATATAATATAATCATTCTTAACCAATTAATTATACATATACACATTGAAAAAAAAACGCTTAAGATATTGTAACAAGAGTATCGCACCGCAGGTAATACGGTGTCAAGACATTGAGATGCTCTCGCTAGACCTGCACGGGCTGTTGGAAAAGTGTCCCGAGGTGTCGGAGGAGCAGCTGGCGCGGCTGCTGGCGCTGCGCGGGGACGTGTCCCGCGCGCATGTCCGTGACACAGTGGCGCACGTGCGCGCGCACCGCCCACCGCTGCGCGACTCCAGCCGGGCGGCGCCGCTCGCGCCCCTGCCGCGCCTCTTCACCGACATCACCTTCAGCGACCGCCTGCTCTCGCACTTTACTCTGTAAGCCACACTGCTTCTAGTGCACTACCTTGTGTAACACACTATATGTAGAGTAGTATTATTGCAGGTAGGGATGTAGGAACATAATTGTAACTGTAAACCTGAACCTATACCTATTTTTATATTTATTTATTTCTCAAAGGAAGCATTTTTAGCTTAGTTATACTGTTATTAATTTATAGCTCTTATTTGAAGTATGTATATCGGATTTAATAAAAAATTACAATAAAATAATCAACTTACAATTTTAGTAGAAATTATAAATAATAACTTTAATTGTATACATAATAATAAAAATTTAATATGTTTATTAAAAAGGTCAAAGAAAAGTCTTAATAAAGCTAGTTAGGTTTGATCTGAAGAGTATTCATGTATCTTATCTTTCGTTGCTCCTCCCATAATATAAAAGAGGAAAGAAAACTAAAAATACATCATAAAAAATTCAATTTATATTTGAGTCCTTAATTTTTAAAAGAAACTTATTCGAAATATGATATCAACTTTATTTTTTGTGTAATATTTCGTTCATTAAACTATAGATTCAAAGAGACCTTGAAACGTTTTATTACTGATGCTCTAGAAATATTGAAGGCCGTCGCCAAGCTCAATCATGTAACAGTTATGGGTCCGATTTCCACTGGGAGGAATACAATATTTAATATGTTCATTTCCTCGCTATGGTAACGAAGCAAAGCGCGCGTTAAGGTCCGCCACTTAGCAGGCAATGCCTCGAGGGTTCTGCGGTAAGTTAGGGATGGAAGTTTCTTAATAGAGAATGGAGTCTTTAACACTAGGTTCCCATAATCCCTCTGCCTGTCCTGTCTCTGCGTGTTCTTATTGTTTCAAAACGAAATTTGTAGCATGTTTTAGTGATGTATAAATGAAATAATAAAAATATTTGAAAGTATTAAAATTTAGAAATAAATTGTTATTTATATTTATTACCAGAAATATTTCTTTATGTACACGAAATTAAAAGAATAAAAATATTATAAACAATTATTGATTTTTTATTGAACTAAAATATTTTAACTCTACATCCATACCTATATTATAAATTCGAAAGTAACTCTGCTTTTCTGTCTGTCTGTCTGTGTGTCTTTTACGCAATCAGGCCCAAACCGCTAATTTAATTGTGATAAAATACTCATACTTGAGGGTACCGGGATGAACATAGGATACTTTTTTTCCCTCATATTTGTAATATTTTCGATATATACCAATATATTAAAATAATTAATTTGACATGCAATTTATTCCGCCATGTTAATAACAATGGTCGCTACGCGTTGCTAAGCAACGGCTTGCAAAGTTTGTTGTTTTAAGAAAACGTCACCCAAAGTGAGTTTGCTTAATGCAGACATGGCGCGCGCCGATATAGATTTGTATACATTAACAAAAATTAGATGATTTCTATAATTTGATATTCATCCTTATGAAAATAAATATAATAGTCACTTTTAGCATTTCATCTAGATGGAAATTATAGTTTACTGTATAACATTCTAATAAATAATTAAGGAGATGTCACTGATTCCAAATGACTTAGCCTACGAGTTGTGTAGTATGACCGACGCGAACGGGCAGATGACTTTGTTGATTTTGTAATTTTTTATATATTTTCGAATTAATATTATTTTTTATGTAATTACTTGCTGCTTATAATTAATTAATCTTAGTTCGGTTATCTATACCGATGTTATACACTTAAAATATCGTAATTTTAATCATTTGGGATTTTATTTAATATTGTTCGCAAAAATTAATAATTATTTAATATAGAAAAATGTTTAGTACGCGCGCACGGCAAACTTTAGGTACTTTTTCTAATGTTAAGAATTTCCTTTAGTTACTTTTACTTCTTTTGTTTCTTCAATTCGGTTACTCAGACATTTTTTCTAATAATAAATCTCCTCTTATTATTATTTTTTAACTTATTTTAATTATTTAGGCTTATATTTTCGCGGGCGTAGCCGCGTCCGGGCCCACTAGTTTAATTATAATTTAATGTACACATGTTATAATTTAAAAAAGTATTTTAAACTTTAAGTCAGACATTTACATGTAAGTTGTAACATGTGGTGAAAATAATCGAATATTACGAATACGATGTAGTCTATTTTAAAACTTTTAACACAAATTGGCATCGGAAGTCAAAATATTCAGTAACACAGTGAGTTCATACAGCGAAACAACGTTTCGTACACTGCGCCCTACACGAAACTAAATAAAAATATATATTATGTACATACAAAAGCGTTCCCGCAACTTCGTTTGTATGAACTATGAAACGTTAAATCCCCTTTTTCAATAAACTCGGAGGATTTTCCAAAAACACTAAGTGCCGACAAATATTCGCCAAGGAACTTACATGAATATATTTAGCTATATGTCTGGCAGTCGTTTAGTTAGTACCACGTACAAATAGATAGAAAGATAGATTGCAGTCTTTTTCAAAAGGAATTAATAACTAAAAGCGTATTGTTGTCTTATGTCTGAGCGGCGTATCGCGACTATCCCGCGGTAACTACAGGCCAATTGGCGGCAGAAGGGCGGGCGGCAGTCAGTTGCGCGCGCGCACCTCGCAGCGATGTGGGGCATTGTACTGCTCCTCTACTTGGTCACAGGTGAGCATGTTTAGACTAACCACTGGTTGTTATTATTATTATCTAGAAAACCAACATATTCATTACAAATTATGTGTCACGACAGTTGTACCTGTAACTAAAAGACCAGATACGAATTTAATTTATCGAATCGAAGTATTAGTTCTAACTTGTTTCATGATTATGTTATAATCCTAAAATATTAAATCTAGATTTATAAAGAACAGTCTCTTAGACTGTTTAGTGAGTAATAGTAACTTTAGTGAGTAATAGTTATTTTCGCTTAAAATATTTACGATTTATACGATACGTTTAATTAACGTATTTGGGAATGTTCCAAATACCTAATAAATCGGTAAGTTTTCAGCAAAGTCAATTGTTTACAATATCTTAAGAAATTTTAAACACCAAAACATTAAGTGACGTCTAAAATTGTTATTTCTATTAGTTTCCCATTAATCTTTTTAATCACATTGAACACCTTACAACCGTATGGGTTTTTTCATGATTTAAATAGTTTTAAAGTTTAATATATATATATGTAAAATCTAAGATGAAATACAGTTTCTAAATATAATTTTGAAATAGTTGAGTGTGATCAAACAAGGTTTGTTTACAATACAGTTATCTAAAAATATTTAAGTACAATATTTATTTGAAACGTGTTATATCTATAGTACGGATTGTAGGGGAGTTGAAAAGTGACAAGGCGTCCAATCTCGTAGTCAATGAAGCGCTACTGCTCGTGATTAGATAATAATACTGCCATATCTATTTATCAAATAATTCGGATAAACGGCGCGTGCGAGCCACACTTGAGGTCGCTGCGAACCGCGGAGGTATTTTTAACATTCCCGGACCAACTCAAGGTTGCCTAAGATAGTCGCTTATTCATTCGGATATGACCTAATTTTCTATAAAAAATATTTATAGATTCCCTTTAGTTATCATTTTAATAATACAGAGAATATCTTATACCTACTTTAGCCTTATAACATTGCAATTCTAAATTCTTCGTAGGTAAGTTCACATTCAAGGATCAGTCACAATTTTAGTAAAGATACCTTAAATATAATGTAGGATATAATTTTTGCTAAAGCTTTCACAAAATTGCTTTCAAGTGTCTCACTTTGGCCATTTTGTTGCTTGATTTAATAATAAATAAAGTGGGAGGTATCAAATATGTTTTTAAATAGATCAAGTGGATAGTTTTATAGGACATTAAGTAACGATGACTCACTAAGACAAGATAAATAGATGTAGACTAGTTACCGCTCGGAACTCCACTCGTTTGCTAGGACCTAGTGACGAGGCACTCCGACTGCTCCTTTTTTTATATTATATTGAATAGGCTTGCGTTTGACCGCATCAAGTCTGGTGAGCGTTGATGCGATCTACGGTGTGGCACGCTTGCCTAGCAGATACCTATTCACTCTGGTTTTGAAGACCCTCATATTGTATGTCTTAGGAAATACAGATGCCGGCAATGAGTTCCAATCTCTCACAGTGCGGATGAAGAATGTAGCCTCCAAGCGTTTCGTTTGTACGGTAGGAATTTCTAACATGTACGGATGGCGTGAAGCTGTATTCCTAGAAGTTCTAAGGTAAAAAGGGGCTGGGGGAATTAAGCTATGCAAATCAAGGGCACACTCGCCGAAATGTATACGGTAAAACACTGACAACGATGCAACCCTACGCCGGTGGCTAAGGCTCTGCAGTTGAGTATCAACTAGTCTTGTCATTGATTAGCCTTCTGGCTCGTCTCTCAACTGACTGATTGACTGACTGACTGTAGTTGGTACCCGGCAGAGCCATCCCATAAGTGAGAACAGTACTCCATACATGGTCTAACCTGTGCTTTATACAGTGTTAGAAGATGTTGAGGTGTAAAGTACTGTCTCACCTTGGAGAGGACGCCAAGGTTCTTAGCAGCCAATTGAGCTCTGGATTCAATGTAAGATTCAAAGTTAAGAGTCGATGAGAGAGTAATGCCAAGAGGTTCAAGGTGGTCGCTTAACGGGACCGATACACTTCGAAACGAGGGGGACAATTCGAATGGCCTTTTTTTCGCGGTGAACAGGCACACCTGGGTCTTAGTGGCATTAAATTTGACCAAATTGGCATCTCCCCAACCGGAGACCGCTTGGAGGTTCAAATTAAGGCGCTCAACCATAGCATCCCTATGCGATTGTATTTCAGGCCCACTTGCAGTTGCTTTAGCCATATAACGCTCTACAACAGTGCTGTTATCTGCGTATCCAAGAATTCCAGGAATGAGTAAATCATTTATATGGAGCAGGAATAGAGTTGCAGAGAGCACTGACCCTTGAGGAACACCGGCATTTACTTCCATTATATCAGACGAGTAGCCATCTACGACTACACGTATTGATCGGTCCCTCAAGAAGTCTGATAACCAAGAACATAACTCATCGGGCAAGCCATATACTGGTAACTTTCCTATAAGGCTATCATGCCAAACCCTGTCGAAGGCCTTTGAGATCTCAAGAGAAACGGCCATTGCCTCACCATACCTCTCAATGACCTCACTCCAGAGATGTGTGACATACGCTAGAATATCCCCAGTAGATTACGCTGAAAGCCATATTGGCGGTCACTGAGAGGGTCGTTTGTTTCTAGATATGCCAAGAGTTTATTATTCAAAACACGTTCCATGACCTTACAGATTATAGACGTGACTGTGATTGGCTTGTAATTGGCAGAGTTTAGGCACTTATCCAATCGTAAGAGAAAGTCGAAAAAGGCGTGTTAAAACAGGAGTCAACTCAGCCGCACAACTTCTTAACATAATGGTCGATAAACCATCAGGACCACTAGCTTTGTTCACATCAAGGCACCGTAGAACTTGGCGCACCTCCTTTTGGTGAATGTGTATATTTCTCATTAGAGTCTCACATTTTGGTGGGATTGGAGGTACTGCGTCACCTGCGTCGAGACGCGAAGATTCTGCAAATTGAGATGCAAACAGGTTTGCTTTCTCTTCGGCAGTATGAGCTAGTGACCCATTGGGTTTTAGTAGTGGAGGAATTGAAGGGCGAGCGAAGTTAGCTTCAACTGATTTATACTTCTACCGATTCCCTATCGGCCTAAACGCTTTACTACTTGCTGGGCACGACGCAAGTTTGATCCCTATATGCCTTATGTAATTAAGGCGAGCCTTCTGCATTACCTTTTTGCAAGATTTGGCAGCTGAATTGAAGGCTTTCTTCTTTACGCGAACATCCTCTAGTTTGTGGTTACGGGCTTCTGCCCAGGTTCGATAAGCCTGTTGAATTAGAGCTTCGGCGTGTTTGCATTCAGGCCAGAACCAAGGGCGGGCTCTGCTTGACAGAGGCATGTCGGAGAATGGAATATAATATTCCATACCCACGCGTAGCACATCTGTTACAGCCTCCGCACAAACTGAGGGATCATTAGAGGAAAAGCATGCAGATTGCCATGGATAGGAAGCGAAAAAGGACCGCATTTCATCCCAGTCCGCTGACTTGTATCGCCATACTCGCCGATTTTCTATTTGACTGGGGTCAGGCGGAGAGTATATCGACACAGATTTCACCAAACAGTGGTCAGATCCACCCAATGGTGGTGAAATAGATACTGAGTAGTGGTCTGGTTCAGTTGACAGCAAGAGATCCAAACAATAGGCAGTATGCGACCAACATCAGGTACACGTGTTGCACCTTGGACCAGCTGAGTAAGATTTAACGTTAAGGCAAGCTTACGTGTTTCTCTCCCAGCATGGTCTGTATCCCGGTATGGGAATAGCCATTCTCAATGGTGGCCATTAAAATCTCCCAATAATACTAATTGGGCTGTTGGGTACTTTTGTTGAGCCGAATCAGCACCTTCACTCAAGTATTCCGTAAGCCTAGTTGTCCCCTTATCCCCCCACTATGTGAACGGTATACACAGGCATAGATTATATTATCAATTCCCAAGTCTACGAGTGCCCAAAGAACTGAAAAAGAGGGGCCTTCAATCTTACAGAGACGCTGAAAGCAGATGTCGTCACGAACGTATACGCAAGCTCCCGCATGGGATTGAAATTGTGCTCCAGGCTATACCCAGGGTAAGTTAAGTACGCGATATCGGACGGACAACTAATCTGCGTCTCCGTAAGGAACAGCAGATTCTCTGTCTCGAGATGGTAGTGGACTTGTATAAGATTCGAGTGCAACCCTCGAATACTGCCGAATTGCACTTTATGAGAGAGGGAGTGCAACCGCTGTGAAACTTTTTTCAATTTGCTGTTTCTCATAATGTTAAGAGTGTTATTGGTAAGGGAAGTCGGCAGTAGAACGAGGTGTTATACAATTTTTAACCCGAGAAACACGCACAAAAAACGTACACACCAATAGTAGACTGACCTGGAGACTGCGGGGACGCCCGAGCCCCCCCAAAAATGTCCATCGGGCCCTCTCATCAGGGCGCCGACCGGCCCGATGGTGCATCTCCGGAATTTTTCGCTAGTTGGCGGGGCAGCCTTTTACGAATGGCTAGCTCGCTACTTGAGCCCCCTACTACCTGCGGTCGGCCAGCGGTCAACCGTGCCTCGGATCCAGCTACCCTCCATGATCAGTCTCCAGTATGCGACGATCTGTGTGTGAAACTTATACGGTCTACATACAACACAACTATTCTAACCCGACTTTCCCATCCGGTTTCACCTGACATCATGCCGAAACACGACTTTGTCAGGTGGGTGGTAACCATCCTCGGCTAATGCCTCCCACCAGAATGTTGGCCGATTCGCACTACCCGGGGGTCACGTGTAGGGATTCGATTCTTCGAGTGTACTCCTACGGACGCAGGCAACTCAACCCCCGAAACTTTCCACTTTTGACCAAGTGCTCCGACCACTTATTTAGTAGGTACTACTAATTCTCATCAAGCTCAAATTTCTTACACGCTTGTTACAACTTACTTATTTATGTTGTTGGCATCTCTTTAGGAAGGATAAAGGAGAAAATATTACAAACATTATTCGACTGCGCCACAATGCCCTCAATTTCCATTACAATACGCTTCCGAAGATGTACGTGTACAAACAGACTTACTCTATGAATGTTTTTCATTTTATATGATTATAATTATAATATGATTACTCAATATATAGACACTTTTTCTACTATTTTATTATAGTATATAACTTAGATATAGATTTTGAAACGTACCTACTTTTCATACATTAACATACCTAATAGAATCGAGCCTGTTCCTATTGCATTATTTCTCAATAATTTATCATCATAGTTTATATTTCTTTCAGGTGGCCATCAAATATCCATATCAGAGTTTTCAGTACCACACGAAGTAGAGGTTGGTGAAAATATTACCTTAAAATGCCAATATGAACTTTCTCCAGGGGAGTCTGATAAAGCACTTTTCGTTAAATGGTGGAAAACTACAAAAGGCAATGATTCATCTGATTATAGGCATCAACTATATCAGAGGATAGCAGGACATTCTCCCGAGGTTACATCCAAGGATATAAGTAAGTACCTAAACATTAAAATGTTATAATATAAGTATGCACTTTTTGATGTCTTTCAATCATCGCTACGGATTTTTTGCGGTTTTCACAAATAAACACAGACAATGATCATACTCTTAATATCACACTTCCATTTTTTTTAGGTATATTTGTTTTTGTTGGTGGGATATTATAAAATAGAAATATTTAATTAAGCTTAAATTTATTTCAAATATAAATATTTATATACCAGTATTGAGAGACATGACAGATTATGAGACATTTACGTATTAAGTCTTCTTCTTCTTCTTCTTCCTGGCATTAATCCCGGCTATTACCAGGGTCTGCCTTCCTACTTAACCTACTCCACTTTGCACGATCTTTTACGTCCTCGGTGGTTAGACCATTGGCTCTCATGTCCTGCATCACGACATCCAACCAGCGCTTCCTTGGGCGTCCAGGAGGTCGCGCCCCAGGAACTAGTATAGCAAGGCACTTGCGTCCGACATAGTTCTTAGGCCGGCGCGTAACGTGGCCAAACCATCTCAAGCGACGCTCTTGGAGCTTATCCGCTACGTCACGGACCCCAAGACTACCTCGAATGAATGTGTTGCGTATGCGGTCAGACCGCGTTACGCCGCACATCCACCTCAGCATCTTCATTTACGTGACGTGAAGCTCCTGAGTGTGCCGAGATAGTGCTGGCCAACATTCGCTGCCGTATAAAAGAACCGGTCGGACGATGCTCTTGTATATCAGCCCCTTGAGCTTGGGCGGTATTCTGCGGTCGCAGACCACACCAGTGACCTCCCGCCATTTGGCCCAGGCAGCGCTTATCCGGCCATGGACATCGTGGTCGATGCCTCCAGACTCGTGCATAACGGATCCAAGGTACCTGAACTTCTCCGACTTAACGGCTGGTTCAGGACCTATAAGGATGGTGCTCGAGTCCCGGTTCCCGCAGGCCATGTACTCTGTCTTCGACACATTTAGTTTAAGGCCGCCGTTCTCAAGCGTACCCTTCCAGAGGTTCACTTTACGCTCCAGCGTCAGTCGGTTCTCGGCAATGAGTGCTATGTCGTCGGCATACATCATCAGCCATGGNGGGGAGGGGGGGAGTTAGGACACCATTCTTACTGACTGGATGAGGATGTAAGAGTGGCGGCTCGAGGATCCGGGGTCGCGTACCCGTATGCCCACAAACAAATATCCGACAGATATTAGTCAGGACATCCTCTCGATAGAGTCAGGACATCCTCTGTATAGAGTCAGGACATTCTCTGGATATCCGTACGTACTAAGTATGTTACCTATTCATTTTCAGAAATAATTGAAGATGATGATATCTTGTTGGAAAACGTGGAAGTTAAAGACTCTGGCGTCTACGAATGCGAAGTATCCAATATTGATGAAGTGCGCAAGCATGGCGAACTTGTTGTGTATAGTAAGTATATCATTAAGCTGAAGCTGACTACCTACGTGTTACGATATCTTAGCGCAGTTAAGAAGCTGATATTTACAAGCGGTCTCTGTGAGCTCCATTCCCGTTTTCATTTTTCCGGCATGGTGTAACTAAGCTCGTCGTTGGTGTTTGCCACGAAACCTGATATGTCTTCAGAAGGAGCGCATAGGAAACCCATTACGTGGGTTTATACTAGATTCTTATTGCTAACAAATACAATTGCGTACGGCGTTGAGTTCTGCCACTCAACGCATAATGCCTTCAGAATTAGGCGAGAAGTGACTAGGTTCCCAGGTTCTCTATGCCTACCCTGCCCTGCTATATGCGGAATACAGCGTAAAGCCAAAAAATCTATTTAAACTTTCAAAGATAGGTTATACTAGGTTGCTTTACCATATTATTTGTAGTTTGAGATCTCGTTTATCACTATTATATTTTGTAACATGCAAATATTGATTTTAAATTTTTTAACGTTCTTACATTAAGTATAGAGTGACAAAAATATTTTAAAGACAATTATTTTATTCCAAAGAAATTACGTACGTAAAAAAGAGAAAGAGAAAATAGTAGTTTTAAGATTTTTCACGTAGAATCAAACTTCACTGAAGATATTATATTTATATTATCTTAATATAAATTATCTAATAGAATTGGGAAGTGGTCCGGAATTGAATATCAGCATAAACGGATCATCAGACGAGTCTGGTGCAAATTTGGACGGATATGTACCCGTAAGCGTGACATGTGAGGCGAGCGACGTCTCACCTGAGCCTAGTCTTGTCATCACCGTTAATGGGTATGTATTAGGTACAGCATTGCCAGATTTTATCTCAATGAAAAGCGATTACTTTGAACTTTTTAATAAAAAAAAGCGGAAATCTTTTGCCAAAAGCGGGATATAACAATTAAAATAATGAGGATTGATTTTTATTTATTCATTTATGTAAGTTTTAAATAAAGCTTCCAATGGTGATAGATATCAATGTAAAACGTTTTTTAATGGGCAAACGAAATTTGGCGGAAAGTGGGGAACGGAGTGTCTGAACACTAGGTTCCCTCTGTCTACCCTAATATGTGCGGGGGATACAGCGTGAAGATGATTTGAGTAACATGCATATTTTGATGCACGTTTATAAAAGAATCCGTGATTTCCAATCCTGCGTAATACTATTTCTGACTAGAAATCTTTATAATTTTTAAACACTTCAATATTTGAATGAGACATATTTAAAAAAATATGTATTCAGTATAAAATCTCATCACTCATTCTAAGTTCCAAATTTCTCGCATTAAATTTCTCAAATTTAAAACGACACGTTTTAATCTATTAGATAGGTATATATTACTCTTTTCGAGAATCCGCATGTTTAGAGATAGGTAAATAAAATATTTAAAAATTACAGAAATCCAGTCGAAGGAGAAAACATATTAGAAGAATCTGATGAAGGCGATTACAACATAACACAAACTGTAATTTTAAACGGAGAAAATGTAGATGAAGCAAATATTGCCTGCCACCTCGTCATTGAATATCTGAACATAACACATCCCCACACTGAAATGCAAACTTTCTATGTCGATCCAACAGGTAAATTAGTTACATTCTATAAGTAAGTGTAACAATTTCGTGATTCAACGATCAACGGGAACTTCATTTATAAAACTTGACGAATTTAAGTTTACGGGCATAGGCACTACTGCACTAGGCTACTAGCATTTTGTACGAAATTAACTATAAATATCAATTTGTAATTCTTTTTCAATACGTATAAGTATAATGCGTATTTGTATTGTACGTTCTCACTTCTTCTTTAGGTTTTGCTACTATTTTTTCTACTAACTCAGTTTTTTTAAATAAATAAATGGACTTAAATTTTAATTAAATAAGTAAAGATGAAATATTTATTATAGGACGGAAAATATCCTATAAGCTTAAACGGTTGTATCTTTTGATAATGTTTACTTAAACGAATAGTTTTTCTGTGTTGTAAAGAACCGTATAAGTAAGGACCGTAAGTCTTAAACTTGCGACCATTTGCTTCTATTATGACCTAACTTAGTCGTAGAACGTACTAAGCTAAATACTTTGGCTGTACTAATATTGTCAAATTTAATGTTTAATATATTAGATTTGATAATATTGAATATTACATATGTATTTTCAATTTGATAATATTGAATATTACATATGTAGGTCCAAAAGAGACTTATTAAAAGCCAATAGCTGAATCCATGTTACATAAAATAAATAGGTGAATGTTGAAATTAAATGTACCTACATAATGGGGTAGTGTCAATAAAATGTATTAATATTGACGATGAATAAAAATCCATTCAGACAGAAATGAATAGTAAAATGGAAATATCCGATACAAGCCAATATGAAGTGTTCGAAGTCGTAGCGTTATTTTGCCTTTGAGCTTACGCACAGTTTAAGGCTTATTAACAAAAAGGGATGCATATATTATTAAAGCAAGTATATAAAAAATATCCATATACATCTCTAGTACTACGCTTGAATGTCACGCTATTTTGCCAACATGATTTGTTGTCGTTAATGACCATTTTCTTTTTCGTCAATATAAATTTAATATTATTCTTGAATTTAAGGAAATAAATAAATAACGAATTTTGAATTATGTCATAGGTATAAAATATTTTGGTAACGTAATGGTCATAAACGAAATGCTTCAGTAATGTTGTGTTGTCCGTACTAACGTGCGTTGGTTATCGCTGCGCAGAGCGGTCCACTGCGGAGGAGGCCGACGACGTCTCTACTACCGAAGCTTCGGCAGATCCATTACAATCTACTAGTAAGTCTATCACCCCCCATATTCTCCTGATATTCTTGAATATTTTGAAAGATATATTACAATAATAAAAATTATTTATATATAATTAAAAACTTTTGGATCCCTAAATATAATATTATACGAAAGTATATAGTTACCATCGTATAACATTAACTATATTTATATTGCTATACGAGACCCGTAAATCCTATAATTTATAGATTATCTGGTAGTTAAGGCCGCCAGGGATTTGCCAGTGGTGAAACCGGCCCTCAGTGTGATTATATTTAGAGTGGCATTAATTATGTTAGGCGTGATTTATACGATTTATGTATGTGTATTGAAAACATTAACTCAAATTTTAATCCTTAACGCAGTGAAATGTTAGTTTAATATTACTTACCATGTTAATACTTACACAATTTAAAAATATTTTTTTAAATATTAACACAAGTTTAAACCGTATGTACCTAATGCTCCAAGTGTGTACTACTATAGTATTTATTTATTATTCTTAAAATTTCAATGCACCTGTACTTAATTATTATGTTTACATCATATTTAATAAATAAATTATAATTTATAACTAATTTCCAAATTAATACATACATGTTCTATATTGAGTTCTTTGTTTTTTTTTATAGGGGACACTGGCTTCGTACCGACCTCGTGCATCCTTCTAGTCATCGTAACGTTCCTGTTTCACCTTTTAATTATGAACTAATTTTTGTATGTGATACTAATATTTATATTTTGAAAAAAAAAAGTTTTTTTTTGTTTCCGTTAGTTTTAATTTAACCCTTTTTGCCTTAGGAAAACAGTACTAGTTAGGTAAAAAAAATTCAAGCTAAAAAAAAAAATAGTAATAATATATAAGGGTGGTAAGTAAGAAAGGTACAATATATAAGATGAATAAAAACAACTTCATATAAAACGTTTATTTTTAACTTAGTGTTTTGATGATTGACCACCTTTTAAATAACACGCATAAAGCACAATGTAAACCTAAATATAAAGGTTACGTTTTTCAACATGTAAAAGTGGAAGACAAAATTAAACATACAGCTAGTTTAACAGAAAAAACGTAATCAAAGTGCATTGCTACAATTGTATATTGTTTTTATGATAATATTAAAATAATGATTAATATAATAGATCCTCACGATACGCGCAAGCATGTCCAGCCAAATTGAAAAGCTGGAAAGGCTATGTGTATTTTCCACGAACCAATTCGAGCTACTTTTAAGCTCTTCACTACTCGTAAACTATTAAGGTGCTAGACGACCAAGAAACTTTATTTGGTACCAAGGTAGATTATTATAATTCTACATAAATAGGAAAAACCATTATATAAATAAAAACACAAAATTATTGGTAATTACTATCAAAAAAAGAAAAAGGTTAAGGTGAAAATTAGATCAAGGAACTTAGGAAATTAAAGCGTTTTTAAAAATAATATATTAATGAATAATAGTAAATTATTTCTTTACAAAAAGAAAAAGTATCCCATCGTAATAATATGTATCCCACATAACTATGAAATGAGAGTCAAGCTGATTGTCTAGTAATGCCTTTTTACCATCAACCGAAGTATATCATCCTCATAGTATAAGGTGCAAATAACTAATTTGTAAATATAATACAGCCTATACATCAAAAATTGTCTAGTGAAGTTTTGAGGTTGAATTACATATATACGGAGTGAACACAGAACATAGAGACCATCTACAAAAGAATCGTCTTTTGTAGATGAAGTCGAGAACGACGCATTATTCAACATTTAACTTGACTGTTATTTCACATTTATATTTTTAATAAAATTTACTGATCTATTGTTATTTTACATATATGAAAACTATTTTATTTGGAACGTAAGCAATACAAAGACATTCCAAAAATTATAATATTTCAAATGAGAAACTAAGTATGTTATTTATATTTTTAATAAAATAAACTATAATTAAAGCGAGTTTATAAATGGTTGTACTATTTAGCTTAATGGCTACTCTGTCGTATTGGTATTGACGCTGTATCCAGCACATGGCATGGTAGGCAGAGGGAGTGTTAAGACTCTCATTAGGAAACTTCTGTTCCCTACTTTCTGCCGAATGAAGAATTTTTTAATTTTTTTTGAAAAACATACAAAAATAATTAAAATTAAATACTGTCAAAAAGTTAAGATTTTTAAATATAACATTATATGAAAAAGTTATAACACTTAAAATATGTACAAAAATAAAAGTATGACGTCACAGCATCTGTCTTGACCACGAGGAGTCATAATGGTAGTCTTATGAGCAGTAATTAGTTTATTAATTGATGGAGTACACTGAAAAAAAATCCTGTATAAAGTATATATTTTAATTATAATATCATATATACTATAATATAATAAAAATATGTATGAGTTAAATTTAATAATTTCAATATCATGAAACTTCCTCAATTTGGAGACATTGCGTGTTGGGTGGCGGTTTTGCCTTTCTTTGTTGTTATTATTATTTATATCTATTTAATATCATTTAAGTGCGTTATACATTATGCAATCATTACAATATACTTATAGCATTATTTTGGCATGCGATAGAGGAAGTATCTAGCAATGAAAATTATTTGGTCATGGGTAAAAGACCCGTTTTTCTTTCAGCATAATATTATAACAGTTTCTTTGGTATATTTATTAATAACTTAACGCTATTAAAATGAAGTAGCGTCATATCATATACTACACTATTCTTTGCAAAAATTTTAATATCACGAAAAAAAGACTTATATCAAAACAAAAGTAAAAAAGTTACAATTAAAAGTGTAAAAGACGAAGCCATACTTCATGTTCTGCATAGCATTTGCAGTCAACAAAATAAATGTCCACAAATACTAACACTAATTTAAATATATCATTTACTTAATTAGCTTTGATACACTTATATGGAACAAATTTAGGAACTTCTTAAAATAACATACTCAGGCCAAAGTCAAGTGTTGTAGCTGTTGAAAACAGATTATGTTGACCACTTTCATTGTTTCATGCTAACTTTACAGTTACTACCTAATCTCTACCTCTAACGTATTGTATATTTATTCACATCGTCAAAATATATTCTGTTGGGAGTATTCACAATAATGAAATACTTAAATCAAACACCATGTACTAATATAAATTGCCACCATTTACATAGCATTAATACATTTATACAAAAATATAATTTGCAACATCACAATCTACAATGCACAATAAGACAGTATCAATATTTTTGTAAAATAAGTTAAAAACATACATATTGATTAGCCTTGCTGTTTATATTAAACAGTAAGAAAACACGGTATATAATAACACCTGCAATTGGTCTGTAAACTAAAATTTCTTAAATAGTGTACAGTGTAATTATAAAAAAATATATTTGTATGAAATGGTTACTTTGATAAAAATTAATTAGAGAGGTTATTCTCAAACAAACAAACAAATAATATTGACATCACAACATAAATAACTATTATATATTATATTGATCTGATATACAAATTTTATACTCTGTACACTATAAGTAGCGGAACATACATACACACATGCGAAATTTTATACAAAACTATTGGACATTCTTATTCAATCCTCCTTATTATTAAAATGTGTCTTTATGATACCACTACTTACAATAAATAAGCAGCTTGTGGTTGTTTTACAACACGACAATATATAATCATATAATTAAAGCTTATATATTTTATTTCATAAAAACAACAAAACAAATGGATGGAATAGAGAATAGCCCAAATTACAAGTTCGATGTACTTGGTTACGTTAACAAATAAAAACAAAGGACAGCATAATCTTTTCTGTCTTATGTGCATCAATATTTATATCATATTATGACAATATCAAACTCTTATCTTATCTTATCATTTAGTTGGCATAATAACATAAAGCCATCATAACTCAAATTCAGGTGAATAATAAAAAAAAATATTATGGAATAAGCTTTGGTTTTCATTAAGAATAAATAGAATTTCCTTTGGATCTTAATTTTGGCATGAGATGGATATTTAACTGTTTATGTACAAGCCATCAATATTATCTAATAGAGAAACGAAATGTTTAATTTCGATTATATGACCTGTGAAGGCAAAGGAGTCTCTTCGGTTTGGACACGGAGAGTAAGCCTCAGTTGTTAGTCCTGCCCTTGTCGGCAGCGGGGCTCCCGCACAGTGCGCCAGCGCCGGCCGCCACCGATGTCAGCGCCACTGTCTTGTCAAAGTCGATGGTGGTGTAGCCCACGGCCGGCGCCGCCTCCGCGCTGGCCTGCGAAGCCAGCCGTCCACGCGCCTGCGACGAGCACGACGCCGTGCTCTCCTGCTTCAAGCTGTTGTACGAATGGCTCTCTGGGGACGGCAGCTCCCGGGGCACTTTGATCGCCTCCTTGTTTGAATCTATGTCTAAAATGGCATAGTTGACTTCCATGTCTTCGATTGGCGACATGGAGACAGCAGTGTCTGATTCCGAAAATTTTTGATTACTTTTTTGGGTGTCTGAAGTACTGAAAAACTTCTTACTAATTATCACACTGTCCGTTTTATCACTAAGCATTAAATTAGCATAGGAGTTTATTTCCATTTTAGGGCCAATGGAGAAGTTGTAGTAATCCACCTGTTTTGGTGTGACCGGTGTGGTAGGGATGGTGTCGTTCTTGTTAGTGTCAAACACATTTCCATCATTGGGTGCTATATTAACATACAGTCTAGAAGTTTGCTGTTCCTGTTGCTCTAAACTTAGTTGAGCATAATGTTCACTTGAGTTGCTCATTGTTGGGGACAGATGATTTGTAGCAGAATTACTTGTGGTATTATCATTTATATATCTATTTTCTAGAAAACGTGTTTCGTCTTCAATATCTTTTATGGTATTTAGCGCTGTTTCTTGTTTTAGTGTATTTCGGAGTATTGCCAGATCTCTATTAAAATCATTTGTGTAAACATGTCGATTATCTATAGGAGGATCAGAATGGTTATTATTATGTTCCCTTTTAAAATCTCGCACTTGATACACATTAGTCACATGGTTGCTGCTTGTCTGCGGTCGTGGATACAAAGGCATAACTTCCAGTATATCTGCACTAGATGGGGATCGAGGTGATTGAGGCATCACCGGGGGAACTCCCGCAGAGATTATATTTGAAAAATTGCTATTGAAACTAGGCCCCATGTTTTCTGGTTGGCCATTGTCTAACGATGAGCGATGCACAACGCTGGCTTGTAAAGTTTGTCTTCCTTGTGGTGATGGGGTCAACCTAGACACTGGGTATGGCACTGAATCATGAACAACATTTCTGAGTTGTATTTGCTGTTGAAGAGTTTGAAATAAAAAAGGTGCTCTCCGACATCTAAATGCATATATACCTTCACCAGTTTCACATCTTCGCCCTGAGAACCAAGACAAATACAAAAATGACAAAAATATAAAAATATTTATATATATATATTTCATAAAATATTTTCTGTTATAAAAAGGTAAGATTTGAGCTTAGTTAAAAGTTTTTATTTAATTAAATTTAAGTAGCCTGGGTTTCATTTACTCTTAGCAAAATTAAAAAAAAATATAGATTGAGTGATGAAACTCAACATACAATATTTGAAAACATCTGCACGCCATAGCATATAACAAATAGTACAAAAATAAACATGTATTTCGTTTTTAATATTTAAGTTCATAAAAAAGTAAAGCAATAGAAAAGTGTTAAAAAAAAATTAAATGATTACCTGACTCAAAACTAAATATTTCTCCTTCAAAACCGTATCTTCGCAAAGAATGTAGTGGCCAAATAGTAGAATCTCTGCCTTCTCTATACAAAATTATATCAGAATCGGTGATTTCTAATTGTCCAGTGCACAAGTCGGAACCATTTTCGTCAATATTAACCACTCGAAAAACGTTTGGATGTAAGTCAGAAATTTCTTTTTTGCTTTGTAGACAGCCCATTTTGAAATTGTTTAATCACATGAAAGATGTACTGTAAAGAGTAATAACTAACAATTGACAATATTTACCATTTTATTATTTAACCGAAGAATTCTCAGAGATTACTTACATAAAAAAGAAAAATGGTAGAGTTAAACGTACAATAATTATTCTTTGACTGTAAATAGTCATTAAATAGTCATATTTCTAATATATATTAATATTACATTTACGTTATATACTTTGTAAATATAAATTATCAAACTTTGTTGTTTGACGTTTTGTCAATTGACATTTTAGCTTTGACAAGGTACAATTTTTATTTCTTGCCTGTGACCAGAAATATTAATTTTAACAGATATTCGTAAAAAGTTAAAATCCCACTTAGAAGAAAACAAACAATATTGGATGAATATGATATTATCATTACAAAAATATGAATACTAAAACAGTATTCTTCTTGGTGTTTTACTATATGTTTATAGGATGGTCTCGATACTCCCGATTTAATTATTTTTAAAAGGGGACATATCGTACAAACTATAATAGTATATGTATAGTGCTAACACTGCAGGTCAAATATTAAGACAGCGATCAAATTTTAAACGTACTTTATGCCAGATTTTCTTTCCCAAAAATTATTTTTTTTTACAAAATAAATAATAAAATTATCATTGTAAAATAAACCATTTGTCTACTATTTATTTTACTGGTATTTTTTGTAGTAGTAAGCATTTAAATTATTGGTATATTACTATGCGTAACAGCATCACACAGTAAATGCGTTCTGTGATCACACAAAATGCAAGTATGGATAAACATCGTGAAATGAAAATAAACATCCTACGTTTAAACTTTTGAGTTATATGGGTTTAAAATATTTTACCCTATATCCGTGTTCCCGTAAAAGGAGCGGAGCGAAATGTAAAATTTGCAGTCAAACGATTTGTTTATATACCTTTGTTTATAAGGGGGAGCCGGGTGGTCCGTCTACCACTCTAGAATAGTCTGCTGCCTACCCCAAAATTTTTCACTTAAAACAAAATTTGCTCTGAAAAATAAAAAAAAAACAACATTTACACGAAGATATCTGTTCAAAACCCAAGTCCAGAAAAAAATATCTCTAGATACGCTAGCCTACACGATAATGGGATTTTTAATCAAATAACAGTAAATGGTATATGTGTGTTAGATTATTCTTGTCTTATATATTATTACAATTTCTTAGCCTGAATACAATATAGCAAAGTTACAACAAGACGGATTATTATATAAATATTATTAATTTGAATTAACTAATGTTATAATCAAATGGTAATGGTAAAGTTTAGAAACTGATAACGTTATTTCTAATATTATTCCAAAGAAATTATGAATAAAATAGAGCTTTAAAATTTAACGAAAGTTAGATATTACTGTATTCGACTTATTTAACCAATAACCGCCAAAATAACCACAATGCAAATTATACCTATGTAGTTGGGTGTATGTGTAGAGAAACTCAAGTTTTACAACATATATCTTGCGAAAATTTTATTACTTATGCATCCAGTGGTTTGTGATTACATTATCAATAATTTGTATTATGCTTCTGGACGTAAAACTCGTATAAAGAAATAATATTATAGTATGTAATTAACAGATAGTTTGAGTCAAGCGATTACAGCGCTACTAGTAGCCAAATTACGTAGATTCATTCCCTTTTTTTATAATACCCCCCAATATTTAAATAATTGATGGAATAAGTAACATTATAATCTTTATTAATCATTATATTTATAATTTATCTTTATATTATTATAATTTACGTCTTATTAATAGTTCACAGCTTTCAATAATAAGTTGCGCTAATTTAATGTTCTGGAGAAGATCTTCCATATCAGATGATTTTTTTACTATCTTTGAAACCAGTTTTTGCAAGACAAGAATTGTAGTTTGTAACGATGGATTAGCAGGTATCGATGCATCCAAAGTCTAAAATGAAAAAATAAACATTGTTAATATATAACATATGTATATATTATATACTACGAAAGTATTATTAGACGGTTTTTCACACCCAGACGTCAATACCTGTCAATTTTACCTTCAAAGGAATAATGGGTCTGTTTTAACTTTTAAAGTTGTCAAACAATTTACCGTGTTTTGCAAACGTTTATAGAGTTGCGGTGGCATAGATACGATCCATTCCGGTTGGTTGGATGAGTTCTCCAAACTTCGTTTTAGTCTCTGTATAGTTATTGCTAATATAGGTGATAGCACTAGTTCTGGTTCCGTGATCACATTTAGTATACTGTCTGCCAATTCATCATAACCCATATGGTATAGGCCAACTATCTGTAATTTAAATTTCTTTTTAGTTATATAAGATATCTTCGGTAAAAAAATACTGTAAGACTCATACAATTAAATAATTATCATTTGTCTGCTCTGTTTGACCAAAGTGCGTCGTTGAGTTCCGTCTCTCAATGTTCAATGTCTCGGTTCAATTCGGGAAAAAACCTGAGTCTTAAAATTAAATTCTCTCTGCCGACTCTGCAATAAAAAAGTCACTATAACTTACGTGCTGACGTCTTACGAAGTTATCATCAATACCCCAAAGTTCTGCGAGGTTGCAAATATTTTCAATCCAATGTAAGCATTCGTCATTGTTATATGATTTATTCTTGTGATCATTGTCTCTCAAGGATATCGTTTCAATAGCAGTGCGTATCAGTTTAGTCAAATATTTCATTCTCAGACCCAATAGTTTTTCTGACGATTTCAAACTAATATCATGTTCAGCGACATTTCCAGTTAACGCTTCCAATAAATATTGATAGTCAATGTCATACAGGGTATCTAGAGGTTTTGTAAATTTTAATTTGAAGTAGCATTGGTAATATATAGTACACGAAATTTGATAATTCAAATTCAATATGTTTTTGTTGACATTTTTTGTATCTTGTGCAACTTCAACTAAGGAAGGCGTACTTTCATCCCATATTTTCTCAAATTGTATATGCTGTTTTTCTTGATCAAATGATTTTGTAGCGTATGAATGGAATTGTTCCAAATATTCATTGGTAGTTTTCAGAAAACTCAATAACTCGTCAGTATTGATTCCTACATCTTGTATGCATAAATGATCTTTAGGTAGCTTCCCAACCTTATTGACTAAGCGACAACTCGCTTCGAATACTTGTTTGATATATGTAGACCAAATAATAGAAAACAGTCCCACTTGCAAGTGCGTGTCTGTTATATTTTGTAAGCAATGTGTAACGGCAGCTAGCGTTTTGTTATTGTTCATTGTTTTTTGCCACGCCATTGCATATTCCCAACACATATTAGCTAGAATATAGTCAGCCTTAGTGCTGAGTGGAAATTGTCGTATTAGAAGTGACAGCCATTTAAACATTTGTGGATTGTTATCAACATGATAACGACTGTTTTCCATAAGCAACAATTCAGATCTATCATCTTCTACTAAACATGATTGTGTATTTGAAGCATCAAAATTTCCTATTAATTCGTTTGCAACTATAGCTTCTGGTGGAATACCCATCCCGCATAGCCATTTTGCGATTAGTTCAGTTACTGAGCCCTTCCCTCTAGTGTATATACATTTTAAATTAATATTGAAGCCTTCAAACTGCAATTTTGGCATAGCTTCCCCCTTAAAATTGGCCTTAAACATTAAGATAATGCTCAGTATAGATATATCCTCTAATTTTCCAATTAAAATACCCCATTTAGCACTTTCCTTTGTAACAGATTCCCAAGCGTCTTCTTTTTCAGAAACACTGCATTCAAAAATATTTGCAACAGCCTTACATGACATAGCTACTATCATTGTTCTTAAAGGGCAAGGCAAGTCAACCAACATGGTGCGAATATTTTCCCACCACGGAGAGAGTTCATTGTATGTAATATTCATGGCATCCTTTGAAACTCTTATCACATAGTAAAGTATGACTATTAATTTCTCAATCAAATCAATGTTAATTTGATCTAAAGGCATATTCATAATATGAATTATTACAAGTTTTACTATTTCCTTAGGTTCGATTTTACTACTTTCGATATAACTACTTATCATACTTAGATCATCCAATTTTAATATAGATTTAAAAATATCACAAGATAAGTTTAGTATTTTTTCTGTGGGTATGTCGGACTTTAAAGATATGTATTCATTTCTCTCGTCCAACACGAAGCATGAAACAAAATCTTTATAATTATTAATCCGGTTATCGGCGAAAGTTACTTTAATGTGTTGCTGTTCTCTATAGTTACTTTCTTGGGCTAGAATTAATAATCGTTCTAATATACAATTATCATCTTCTAGAAGTTGGAATGCACCTTCGTAAACATCACTATAGTTTTGTATGCATTCTTGCAATTTGAATGTATCATAAACCTTTGCAATTAAATCTTGCATATCGTCTGTATCGTCTTTGTTCATACGTCGATAAAACTGCGTGACTAGTGCTAAATTACCAAAGTAAATTACAATTTTTTCATTGTGCGCGGTTAATTCATCGTTACTAATGTTGTCCCAAAATATTTCTAAGCAAGAGATCAAAATGTCTATACATTTATCACAAGATTTTATTAATAATTCCACGCAATGTTTCTTTATCTCTAAAGTTTTTAGTTTTTCTACACTTTGTATAATGTCGGTTTTAATATCATCTGAAAATTCAGATGATTTTTTTATAATGTCACGAATACTTCTTAAGACGTGAAGATCTTTCGATCTGTCGAGATGTTCCCCTCCCAACGAATAATAAAATGGAATATTAAACTTTTTCAATTTGCCGTCTGGATCAATTAATACGCATTGAAATTCCGGTAAGTTTAATTTCTTGTGTGTATAATTTCTTTCGGCACCGACAAGTCCACACGTGTTATACAAAAGTTTGCCATTCTTAGTTGCTGTAAACACTGCTATTCGATTTCCTCTTTGCATCATTCTAATGTCAATAAGTCCCTTTTTAGGATTATAGATGATAAGAAATATTGCCCTCCGAATGTCTTTGATAACAGAAAGGTGTGGTTTTTTGTGTTCTGCGTCGAATATCTGAAAATATAAAAGTTTTTCTAACAAAGTTTTTCTCTATAATTTTTGTAACATATATTCATATAGTTATAGTGAATATATTCATTAATGAAATTATGGGGCTGCATTGCCAGCCACTACTCAATAAGTTATTTTTTTCTGGTTATAAACGCGACAGTTGTTGGTTCGAATATCACTGGGGACAATTAATTATTTTAAGTTTTCCTGCTTTTGTAAGTGCGGCGTTGATATTCTATTCTAGATAATGATAAAAAAAAAATTAAAGTGATTTGACAGTGGCATTATATTCCTCTGCTACTAACTATTCTCGTACTACTGTGCAAATTTGGGAACACTTAGAGATATTTTTTTACAATTGAATTTTATTAAAATTAATATACAGGGTGGAATGGGCAGCGCTCCTTTTACTGAAACTGCATATAGAGTAAAATATTTTAAACTCAAAGCTAAAAAAAATAATCAAGGTACCTCAACAATTCGGATGTAGGATTTTTTTTTCATTTCACGATTTTTATCCATACCTGTATTTCGTGTGACGCACACATACATTTGCGACGTTGCCGTGCCGTTGTGCGTGCTTATGTCGTTAAACAAACGGCGTTATTAATTTTGTTTGAAAAACTAACTTTTTCATTTTTGGGAATTGTTTTTTTCCTGAATTATATTACTCGTGTACCTATATCATACAAAATACGACCACCCAAGCTAAAGCCATCGGTAGTGATGCGAAGATCCTTCAATAACATCGACAACGAAAAATTTATGAGTGATCTTAGTCGTATTGACTGGGATTGCATTTTTAATGCAGGTACTATCAATGATAAATTAAATATTTTTAATTCCATATTAATTGAGCTTTTCGACATTCACGCGCCGCTTCGACCAATAAAAATAAAACATCTCCCTGCTCCGTGGTTAACGCAAGATATTAAGATACTTATGGTCAAACGTAATACTGCAAAGTCCAAATACAAAATGAATCCTACGGATGCCAATCTTCAGAGGTACAAAAAACTACGGAACAGATGTAACAAGGCTTGCAGAGATGCGCGACGTAACCATATTTTTTCATCTATAGACCCCAGGAGTCCTGCAAAAACTTGGAAATTTCTGAATGCGATGGGAATAGGAGGTAGGCGCACTCGGCATACATCAATCTTAAGCAACTGCATGGATTTAGACTCACTGAATAATTTCTTTACGAATGTCAATAAGATGGACGACAACACTAAATTAAACACCCTTCAATCACTGTCATTACTTCCGAATCCTTCACCTCCTTTCCTTCTCACACCCATCTCTACGGCACAAATCCGTAAGCACGTGATAGCCATTAAATCAGATGCTACTGGCTATGATAATATTAGTCGTCGTATGATTATGTTATCTCTTAATTTTGTTCTTCCTGTCTTATCCCATATCTTTAACTTCTCCCTTTCGTCCAGTGAATTTCCTGATGTTTGGCGCCATGCACTAGTGATCCCTATCCCAAAAACATCCAAAACGTCCAATCCAACATCCTTTTCTAACCATAGGCCGATCTCCATTCTTCCCTTCCTGTCCAAAGTCCTAGAACGTATTGTTCATGAGCAACTATACCTATTTTTACATAATAATAATATTCTTTCCCCTTTCCAATCAGGTTTCCGCCCTGGACATAGCACAGTAACTGCACTTAATAAAGTCTGTGATGATATTCGATTCGGTATTGACAACCAGCAAATTACTCTACTTGTGTTGCTAGACTTTTCAAATGCTTTCAATACTGTCGACTTTGATATATTGCTAGCCATATTAAAGTCCATAAATTTTTCCTCAACAGCTACTGAATGGTTTTCTTCATACCTTCGCGGCCGCAGACAGAGTGTCATACTGGATGGTAGACAATCCTCACTAAGTCATATTAGCGCTGGCGTGCCTCAGGGCGGTGTGCTGTCTCCCCTCCTTTTTTCCATTTTCATTAACACTCTCACTCCACATATATCGTCTTCTTATCATCTTTACGCTGATGATTTACAAATTTATACAACCGTAGCCACGAACGAAATTTCTAGCGCGGTTGCTAAAATTAACTCCGACCTTCAGCTAATAAGTATCTGGTGTAAAACATTTGGGCTTTCTTTAAACCCAAATAAATCTCAGCTATGTATTTTTGGAAACTCTAAACAACTGTTTAAATTACATGTACCTCTACCATCGGTTTCGCTTGATAATATATGTTTAGAGCCTAGTGAGAGTGTTGTGAACTTGGGGATCAGAATGGATAGCACATTTTCCTGGTCACCCCGCGTTTCTGAGCTTAGTCGTAGGGTTTTCTCCGCCTTAGGGGGACTAAGAAGATGGAAGAACCTCTTACCATTGAAAACTAAAATATCCTTAGCCCACACTCTTCTCCTTCCCATTCTAGATTACGCCGATTCTTGCTATCTGGATTTGTCTCAGCAACTGCTTAATAAGCTGGAGCGTCTGCAAAATGCTATAATAAGATTTATATTTGGACTTAGAAAGTACGACCATGTGTCACAGTTTCGTGCTCAACTGAAATGGCTCTCAATAAAACACAGGCGTAATCTACATTCCCTCACTCTCCTCTATACCATCCTTTTTCATCCTATTACTCCTTCGTACCTTAAAGAACGGTTTAGGTTCTTGGGTTCGAATTCCCTTCATGTCCAATGTCTCCGTTCCCACACTGACAACCTCCTTCAAACACCTTTCTCCCGAACAAAACGCTATGGTGACTCCTTTACTGTCAAGACAGTAAAGCTCTGGAATGAGCTGCCGGTGAATATTAGAAAATCTCAGACGGTTGGAATATTTAAACGTCGTCTTAAACAATACTACCTGGAAGAGTCTGTAAACTGATTTTATTACACTTAGTTTATGTATGAATATTTGTGTATGTATGTATATGTGTATCTATGTATATATGTATCTATGTATGTATATATATATGTATGTATTAATCTATTTATGTAATTTTATTAATATATATGTTTATATTAAATTAATCATAGTAAGTAGTTAGGTATATGTTTGTAAGAAGTATTTTATTTTATTATTATAAGTAATACAATGCTTTTTGCACCGTCCTGCGTTTGTGTTCTATATATCCTGTAATGTCGGTTGCCTGTAAGAGATCGCTCTTAGCGATAAGGCCGCCATTGCACATTGATCTTATATGTACTGTGTAAGTCAAATGTATATTCCAATTGTAAAAGTGCAATAAAGTGTTAATTATTATTATTATTATTATCATAACATAGAAATGAGTGGAAATCGTTTTTATCTTACAAGTACGATCATTAAAGATAATTACGGCTGTTGAGAATATGATTGACCATTATTCTCTTAATTAAATTCGGTGAAATGTGGGGAATGGAGTGTCTTAACACTAGGCTCTCCTCTGTATAAATAAATAAATATTTAAAAATTATTAGTACTTAACTTAAGAAATTATTAATATTACAAATAATTAAATATTATATTTATTAATAATAAGAGAAGAGCTAAGACTATTTAGAATAAGTAAATAAATACAATAAATTAGTATTACACTATTAAGTTTAAATGTGGCAAGGTCAATGCTTTCTTATGACATACGTATTTAATTTTTCCATGGATTTAAAGGGGACAAGTTAAACACAAAATTACTTTTTTCTTTTAACTCATTTGATTTATAAGTTGTATTACTACAACAACATACATGAAACATCAATGTCAAGCCTTGACAAATTGAATTTATATATATAAAAGGACTTGTCCTCACTGACTGAGGTAAGACGCTCGCACAGCCGTAACCGCTGTGCGTAGAAACGTGAAATTTGGACAGATGTTTATTTTCGTAATCTGGACATCCACTAAGAAGGGATTTTGAAAAATTTTAACCCTAACAGGGTAAATTGGGGTTGAAAGTTTGTATGCAAAAAAAATTAAATCGGAACCGATTTTTATAAAATTTGAAATTTAGATTTTTAAAAGTATTTAATTGAACACGTGTTTTATCGTTTTCTAGAGTTCTCCCCCTAAGGGTGCAAATAAGGGGTTGAAAGTTTGTATGGAAAAATCTTTAAATGGCCACCGGTTTTTATAAAGTTTGAAACTTAGACTCTTAAAAGTATTTAATTGAATACATGTTTCATGGTTTTCTATAATTATCCCCCTAAGGGCGCTTATTAGGAGTTTAAAGTTAGTGTGGAAAAATCTTTAAATCGCCACCGATTTTTATAAAATTTTAAATTGAGACTCTTATAAATATTTCATTGAACACATATTTCATGGTTTATTAGAATTCACGCCTAAGGGTCCAAATAAGCGGGCGAAGCTGCGCGCACCCACTAGTCATTTATATGAAATATAATAATGGTTTATAACAGGTTAAAAACAGCCGCTCAGACAGCGACAACGCCCCACGCTCCACCACTAACGGTAGAGTAAACGATCATCGAGAGCTGTCGGCCGAAGCCGCGCCCGCCTCACGCTCATGGCGCCGCGCCACATCTCCTCATCGCGGCTGGCACGATCTCACATGTTATGTGGATCTCGTGAAGAGCTTACTATAGAAATGATCCTATGAAGTAAGGTCTTAAATCAAACTTCAAAACCCGTGATGGTCATTCTACGCGAGAAAATCTGGCCAGCGTGATTCAGTTATTGCTTAGAATAGATCAACGACATCTAGCGTCAGTTATAAGTACTTTGATACAGCATCATGTACGCGGCCATCGTAACGTAATGGAACTGGGTCAAACTGTATCGGTGATGGTTAAGAATTTCGATCTCCACTCGGGGAATAATTATATTTCAATTATTCCCAAAGTGGTTGAAAACAGTACCTTTTAATTATATCATATAAGTTGTTATTGGAAACTTTCAAGATACTGTAAAAAGTTGTGTTACATACTTACATGTATCAATTTAAAATATACATGGTGTTTTTTATGCCTAAATCTACATACAACATTATTTTTCATCATATTATAGCAAAATGAATAGACTTAAAATTCAGTAACTTTCTTGTGTTTTATTATTAATTTATAACACTGCAGACTTTTTGAAGAGCTTAGTAATTTTTTAAAATAGGAAAAACCAGAGATGAAAGAATGCATGAATGTAGTTTCAACAGTAATATAATTAAAAAATATATAAAAATATATTTAATTGACAACATTCATATTCACGAAGTTTATGGGTTAATACAAAAATAAGTATATACTATGTTTTAGGAGTTAGTATACTGTGACATACCCTTTTTTATAAAGATTTGATATAGGCACAGAAAAAAACCAAAAGAATAAATCATAAAAATATATAACAATTCAAATAAACATACCTGAACAAAAGCACACTGAGCATCTCTGCATCCCTTGAACAATCTAATGATACATCCTTTGGTGATGTCAAGGACTGCTACTCTTCCTAAGCTGTCAGCAAATGCAGCAAGTCGTCGATCTGGTGATATAGCAACTGTAGTACCATGTCTTTGCAGATCATATATTCCATTGCGCATGGATAATTGTTCAGCTCTTATGGTAGGCTCAGTATTCATAGGAGCACTCTCAGTAGACCCTCCTAACCAGCCACTAAAATAAAAATAAAATATATTTGACAATTATTAAAAATATAAAAAGTACTGGGTGCTTCATTGTCAATTTTAAAAAATAACACTTAATATTTTTATTTAAGAAATTGTATGGTTGATTTTCACAGGGTATTTTTACATTGTGTGAAAATCAATATTTTTATAGACAAATAACACCATGGAAAATTGTGGCATGGAGCCATGGAAAATTCATTCACCATGGAAAATTCATTAAGGATTTAATTAGGTAATAAGACTTACGGTAATGCTGATTTTATTTTGTTGGCTACTGCTCTAGCAACATCGTGTAGAGGTGGAGTTGTCCCACCTTCTAAAGCATAGTGAAAACCCATAAATGGTGATATCCCTGATGTGAGAATTAATGTATTTACAGGAGGAATTGATCTATACCTGCAGTAAAAAAATGTTTTATGTACTCATTTTAATAGAAACAAACAAATTAAATTAAAATTACAAAAAGTAAACCATGTATCATATCCGCCATAAGTAGATGCTGCTAGGAAGTGATCATATGAGTTTTTCAAGTCTAAGCCCACAACAGCAGCATCATTTATTTGTTCTTGTTCAACAAAAATCCATTTTCTTATTTGAATGTTTCTGCTATCTATAGTATAATCATCTTTGATACCTGCTTGAACTGTAATTAAATAGGAGTTTCAATTAGTAATAACAACTTATAAATAAAGCTACTTTAAAATCTATTTAGCTATTTACCTTTGGCCAGTTGTGCTTTAGCATTTCTAAGAGTTTGGAACAAACTAGTCCCAGATAACACATAAATACCATTTTTAAATAATATATGAATATCATCAGGCAACGTTCCATATGTCCCTGTATGACATGATATTTTTAAAACAGGTTTTTCTTCTAATTTTTCTTGTAACAGAAGATGACCTGTGTTTGTATAAAATCCAATACTTCCGTTTATAAATCCAACAATAATACAAAACCAATCTGGTCCATTCTAAAATAACAAATTTAAGTTATTTTAAGTTATACTTTTATTACTACTATTATATAACAATCTACTTATTTTATCTAGGTACTTTTACTAACTTGAGAAGACTGTGGCGTCGGGCAAATGGATAACGCCAAGACATGAGTCGCCTCCGTTGGGAGAGTACCACTCCAAGATACTAAGTAAGTATTACTATCTAGCGAACTAATCCATTGTGCAGTCAGAAAACAAAGGCGTTTATTATATCCAACTGCTAACAAGTTACCACAGGAAGATAATGAAACAGTACATTTTGATAGCCAAGATGTATCTAAAAGTAACAAAAAAGAAATTCTAAAACAAAATGTCATAAAATACACCATTATTTTTAGAAAAAATTAAAGTTTTCTACCTTCTTTCTCTGGTATGAAAAGTGCTCTCCCTAATGTTAATATATCGCCACAGTCTGCTATTTGTTCTACATTGCACATTTTATTATTTAAACACAAAGGGTAAAATCATGTAAGATACAGTCACTAATGAAAAGATGACAAATGACAAGTAAAACTATGGTATAATAGTACGATGGCCAATTTTGTTTATTGATACTGTCACTGTCACTTGCTGTCAGCCTGTCACTGGACCATGTCAGTAAATGTGTTCTGTGCACTGGACTCACTGGCTAAACTGCGATTTGGTCTGTCATATCAATACTCTAAACAATTTATAAGGAATTATTGATAGAACCATATATTTTTGGCCCGCTATAATAAAAGAACTGAACTGAACAATATATTTTAAGCATTGCTTTCTTTTCACATGTAATCTTGTATATTAATTATTTTATCTAGTCATCTCATATTTTCCTTTCAACGTGATATTAGTAATTTAATAAGACGAGATTTATGAATATAATAGCATAACATAACTGAGTATGACGGTCTAGTGCACTCCTATGGTTGTTATAAAAGACAGACAATCGGCTTATTAAAGACATACTATAATATATGAAAAAATCACAGTAACTACTCCATCAAAATAAAAATGAAGATATGCAGAGCATGTCTTAAGATGGAAGATGATGAAAAAATGTGTCAACTTGATGATAAACTAATTGAATGCTTTAATCTGCTGACCAATTTAAGTGTAAGAAATATTTAATAGGTGTTTATTAAGACTTAACCCTATTTTTTTTGTTATACTACCTTTTGCTTTCAACTTCACTCACTTTGATATGAAATTAGTGTAAATTATTATTACAATAAATTATTTTAAGTCTTTGTTATCTATGTTAATGTTTGTTATGTTATTTATGTTAATCTTAACAACTTTTGAAATTAGTTTTTAAATTATCCCAAGTCCTTGACAGTTACTATTAAAAATAATTGTACAAAGTTTCATGATAATTGATTGAATAATTTTAATATTAGAAGTCTAACAAACAAACTCACTGTCACATTTACAAAAATATCAACAGTCCCTATTTTTCAACAGACATGTTAAAAGATAAAGTTTACGGGATGAGGGTACATCATGCTCTGTAAAGAAAGAATATAAACATTAGTATAGATTTATACTCCTGTTTTAAAATTTAGATAAAGCTTTTTTTTATTCTTCTGTAAATCTTTAGATTTAATATGTCCAATTATCCATATGGTACTGTCCCTATAATAATTAAACATACTTCAACAGATTAAGCTCAATGATAAAATGCCACAACAACTATGTGAAAGCTGCCTCGGCATGTTTAACTTGTTTATGGAATTTAGAAATAAATGCTTAAGTACTAACTCTATTCTATTAGACATGCACATAAATGAGGTATATATATTTTTATAATATTTTGTTCATTCAAATTTATAGTAAAAGGGTCTTTCTTAATATCACACTGTATCCTGCATAGCATCCTATATAGCAAGGTAATCAAAGGGAATCAATTTTCAAGACAGTGTGTAGACTGGCAGCACTTAATACCATGATAAGTCTTGTTACCAGAGTTGACAGTGGGAATACGACCAACAACCATAGCATTTACAGCGACACACTGTGCTGCTCTGCCACATTGTTCTGACTAATACAATACTAACATTTATATCTTGTTTTAGATTATTAAAGATGAAGAAATAACAAGCAGTGATTGTATTGATATTAAACTAGAACACATTAAGGAGGAACATAGTACATATAAGCAAGATTTTTTATCAGATGATAATGATAGTGTTTACAGTACAATTGATCAAAATGTTACTTATGAACTAGTTTTAAAAGATATAAAGTGTACAGGTATGTCATATGTATCACAAATAAAAATATGTAACATAAGAAAACAGCAGTTATTTTAAAATATGCCTAATTATTAAAAAAATTCCAGAAGTTGATAGTAAAATACTAAAAAGAAGCAATAAACCTTCAGCAACTATTTACTCTTGCGGTGAGATTTTTTTTTATTTAGTTAATTATTTTATAAGTTTATTTGAAATATTTTCACAAATTATTTTTCAGGTCTATGCATTAAAGAATTTAATAACAAAAAATTGTTGCATACACATTTGAATGAACATAAAACCAACAGTGACAGTGTTTGTGATTTATGTTTGCAAAAATTTACTGACTGGCATCAACTATTTTCACACCGACTTGAACATTTGAGAAATAAAAATGAGAAAGAGTGCCACATATGTTTTTCTAAATTTACATCACCACCATTTCTTGAATATCACTATAAAAAAGTCCACTCTATGATCAATGTAAGATATTATTGTTAAGTGTATATATATTTATTATTCTTATCAACTGTTATGACTGATATTCCAGGTCTTAGTATTAAAGAAATATAGGAGGGTATGCAGAGTGGACAGAATCAAGACACGCCATACTTCACCTTTCACCTGAATTTGAGACATTATGTGTTTTTATAGCTTCACGTTATATCCCGTGTGTGTACACATTTAGCACTAAAACACTTAGTTCCCCATTAAGAAACTTCCGTTGCCCACTTTCCACGGAACTCGACCATATGCTGTGCCTCATTACCACAGTGAGGGTATCGAAATCACAACTGTCGCGTTTACTTTCACACGAAGTACCACTGTGCCGCAACCATTATAGATAAAAGAATCATTAATTAATTTATATTATAAGAAGCTTTATATCACATATTTTTTACCTATACAGAATCCAATACTTCAGTGCTGGTTGTGTAATGAAAATTATACAAGTCCACAACGATTGAGAAGTCATATTTGGAAATCTCATATGGAAAATAAATATAATTGTGATTATTGTTCACAGAGGTATTTCATTGATATTTCAATGGCTATAATAAATATAAATTACTCTAGTACTGTATATATGAGTGACTGGCCTCAAAATTTCTATATTATTAAGGCTAGTTGGGGTGCAGGGTCACAAAGCGTGACTGTAAACGCGACTGGTTGTGGGTTCGAGGCCTGCTTGAAGAAATTAAATATTTATTTAAATGTATATTTGTATTTCTTCGCTCTGATGTCGAGGCATAACGCGGCGTTTAGTTCCGCTACTCAACACGCAATGCATTCAGAATTCGGAGTGTCTTACTCAAACTCAAATCATTTTATTCAAAATAAGAAGTTACAAGCTTCATTTTTTGAACGTCAAATAATCTAGTTAATGCCTTAGACCTGAGACCGGCGCAAGAAACTTTTTTTAATCAATCTTATACAAATACAATATATTTAATTAATTGTTAACTTAACTAAACTTAACATTAAGTTCCCTCTGCTTACCTTATTATGTGCGTGATAATTATTAATTTGATTAGTTTTTTTTCTATGTAATATTTATAAACTACTTGTCTATATTTCAGGTTTAATGATGAAAATAAATTTAAAATGCACATGGCCCGACATAAACAAAAAAATGTAATGAGAGAAGTAAATCCACACCCACGTGATACAAGTAGTGCTAAAAATAAGTCGACAGTAAGTAGTGAACATTATTATTAATATTTTAAATGTTGAAATTTCGAATGTTGTTGAACTCGATCCCGTGCCTCTTAAAAGCGCAGGTCCGTTAAAATTTTATACGTTTTCTAAAATATTTTTCCTTTCTTAGTGTGGAATAATACTAACATGATACAGTTGAAATAAGTTATTCGGATAATGGAAAATCCGAATAATCGAATCTTAAAAGAAAAGCTGTTTTTTTGAGAAAACTGTTATACGTCTTTGCACAAAATTGTTATACGTCTCTTAAGAGCAACAAATATATACATATCAACGAAAATCAATGTTTATTTAGAAATTATTAACATTTTCCAATATATTATGATTTATACACATACTTATGTATAAATTACGTACACATTTACGTACATATAAATTTTCTTAGCTTTCATTGTAGTAGGTTAAATATAATAATTACCGCGGTTGATAGTCCAGATAATCGCGAATCTGTATAACTGAGGGCCGCATAATCGAGTTTCTACTGTACTATTAATATTATATCTAGTTATAAGCATTAAATTGATGTATAGGCATACACCTAGCTAGCACAGGCCGTTAATTGGGTAATGCACTTGGGTGGTGGTTAATATGAAATAACAGAGGTTGTTAATACTGTATACATATACCTAGATAATTTTATTAGGCTAGATATAACTTTTTTTTTTCAATCTTGTTTCTCAAATTTATAGACCGATATTTTTTAACTACTATATGATACGAAAGGCCCATTATCAAGCTATATTAAGGAAAATGTTAATTTCTTTCTTTTTCTAAATTTTATTTTCTATGATAAGAATTTTTATAGAAGCCAATGTCTCAATGTCAGCTGTGTAGTAAATGGTACGCTTCATCTATTAAAGTACGGGAACATATTCGAAGAATGCATTCTGACAATATTTATATTTGTGATTATTGTTCTAAACAGTAAGTATTTATTTTTATATTATTTTATTAGTATAGCGCAGGGGCACAAGTTGTGGATTCGATTCGCACTTTAGAAAATTAAATATTATTATTCTTATATCCTCGCTCGCGGAAAGTGGGCGACGGTGCGGAATACAGCGTGAACAATAATTTTATTTGATAATGGTCATAAGGAAACATTGATGAAAAACTTTTATAGATTGAATACAATGCATTAGTGGTAAATGGAACTGGAGGAGAGGATATTTTACATTAATTTCAGTTTGATACCTCCACGTCATCTTGAACATAAATACACAACACGACAGACGTACAAGAAAGTGATCCTATTAGGGTTCCCTTTTTTTCTCTTGAGATACATAACAATAAATTACTATTTTATGACATATTTATTACCTTAGCATGTTTTTCTTTTCAGATATAGTTATAAGGACGTCTTAAAATCTCATATAAAAAGATCCCATTTAGATCATAAGATTTATACATGTGACAAATGCGAATATAGTTCTACGTTTATGACGAATTTAAAGGTTTGTTTATAATTTTTTCCAACTTCACCCTATATCTTGCATGCAGCAGAGTCGGCAGGGGGGATTAGCATTAAGGCACTCCACCCCCTGTCGAATTCTAGAGGCATAGTGTGTTGAGTGGTGGAGCTAAACGCCGTGCTTTGCTTGTGCTTGAGAGCAAAGAAATAAAAATATTGAACATTTCCTCGAGTGGGATCGGACCCACAACCTGTCACGTTTGCAGTCACACGTTTGTGTCCTGCGCCCCGACTGGACTGAATGGACTGGTATACTGGTTTTTTATTGCTATTTATTATTCAAAGTATCTATAATTTTTTTGTGACAGTACCGTTGTCAAGACCTCTCATCTCGATTTTACATAACAAAATAATAAAAAAAATGGTTAATAATAGTAAAAAATGAAATAATCGGAAAAAATAATCTAATGTGTGTGTAAAAATGTCTAAAGGGCATATATTTTTATATAATATTGGATTATGTATTTATTTTGAATAATGTTTTAGTTTCACAAAATAAGAAAACACACGACCAAAAAAGTTTATTGCAAAGTATGTTCCAGAGTGTTCTGTGACCAAAAGGCGCTCGACGCTCATAAGTGTCAGATTACATCGTTAGTTTGCTCCACATGCGGAAAGGTGTTTAAGGGAAATAAACAGGTACCTTGTATACTCTTAATATTTTTAAAGTGTTATTCTCCACTTAAAAGCGTAGCTGGACTTGAAACCGTTATAGTTAGCATTTCTGTGAGGAGACAACATAAATAAGTTGTAGTAATCATACAAAAATTTCGACGTAGATTAATGGGAGTGTATGGTTTAGTGGTCAGAGTGCTTGGCTTAAAGAGGCGCGGGTTCACATACATATGCTACGTTCAAATGTTTACATGTTTTATGAAGAAGGTAGCTCCTTACTTACCTTTGTTTTATTAATTTTTTTTTGTCAAATATTTGAAAAATATAATTGCAACGTTTCAAAGTATTTTTTTTATTACCTTTAGAAGAATTAATGTTTGTGCTTTTAATAATAATGAGCAGTAAAGAGACATTCATGTGATGGAAAGTGAATTGTGTCTACAACCACTATTCCTTCGTCGTCGTTACTTAGCTGGAAAATTTTGGCTAAAAACTAAATCTCGTCAGACCAATAGTGGAGGCCTAAATATAATTTCTAAACTTGCTTCATTATTCAATACTTCTAGATATTGGCACAATAAAAAGATGCCCGCATTAATTTTGGTTCATAATTGTTTAAAAGATTTCAAAATTAATACATCAACAAATTTAGGTATGTTTTCATTGAATACTTGGGTGAGTCATATAGATATTCAATCTTTTGTTAAATATGACGTTAATTTTATGACAGGACCTGAAAGACGATTTGACTGCGTACTGTTAAATAAAAAATTTTCTAATTTTATCACATCCCAATACAGTCATTATAAAAAGATATATACAGATGGCTCTAAGGATAAGGAGGGATTGGGGGCGTCCTTTTATGACTATGAACAANAAGAAGAAGACTTGAGTGAGTAATATAGATATTCAATCTTTTGTTAAATATGACGTTAATTTCATGACAGGACCTAAAAGACGATTTGACTGCGTACTGTTAAATAAAAAAAATTCTAACTTTATCACATCCCAATACAGTCATTATAAAAAGATATATATATACAGATGGCTCTAAGGATAAGGAGGGATTGGGGGCGTCCTTTTATGACTATGAACAAAAGATAGCTGTTAAATTTCAGATAGACCCCAATATGTGTATAATGGATGCTGAGCTAATCGCTTTAGCAGAAGCTCTGTCATACATAGAATCGACTGATTATATTAATACAGTGATATTGACAGACTCTAAAAGTTCGCTCCAACATTTGGCTCGGAGTACCTCGACATTTCGAGGAACTTCGAAAGTTCTAAACTATATTAGACAATGTCTTGAGATTGCGATCTTAAGGAAGGAATGTAGTTTTGCAGTGGATACCGTCTCATGTAGGTCTGGAGGGCAATGACATTGCTGATTTATTAGCCAAGCAAGCAATATCTGATGGGATTCCTATTATCACTTCTCCTTTTTACACTAATTTTATTCCAAAAGTAAAACAAATTTGTCATACGTTCTGGGCAGAGTATTTCGATAAAAGATCCTTGGAAAAAGTTGTCTGGTATAAAACGATCCAACCACAGCCGTTATCATCACCTTGGATAAACAATGAATCTTTATGTAGAAAAAAGACAATTGCAGCGCTTAGACTTCGTTCTGGACACATTCCAGGCAATAAATTTTTGTATTTAATGGGCAAGTCAACGACAGCTAGTTGCGACTTTTGCAATTCTAATTCAGTTGATGATGTTTACCACATATTGATAGAATGTGTCCAGAACGAAGCGTTTAGGACAAAAATAAGCTGTAGATTTCAAGAAGTAGGTTTTTGTAATGCTGTTTTGGCTTCACCTCTTTCAGATGAAGCCAATATACTTTATGAGTTAGCAATATCCCGCTTAACTTAAGATATATTGTATTTAAATTATATTTTATTTAAGTTAAACTTACCAGGGCGACATATTCGCATAAGCGACAAAGCCCTTTAATTAGATTAAAAAAAAAAAAAGAGACATGGTTAGTAAAATTTTCATTTATTATGTGTCCCAAAATATTCTAAATTTGTTTGCAGTGTACTTGTTACACATATAAATATTTTTCGAGGTGTTTAATAAAATGCCAAAGAAACGTGGTCTCAAATGGGTGGACTGGACTTGATAACTTGTAATGATCAAATTGAAAAAGAAAAAATACTTATTAAGGAAATGTATAAAAATTTGAACGTAGCAGGATATTAAGCCACGCCTCTGGAAACCGTCCATTTTTATACGTTTTCTTATTGAGTACTTTTCTTACTTAAGTGTGGAATAACAGTTTAAATATGTTAAACAACATGAAAAAGCATATTGTTAGCAAGTTCAGCAATGAAGTAAGTTATATATATACAGCTGCACCGTCACATGGTATCGCACGAGGCGGAGGGGCGGTACGCTTGCACACGCTGCCCGGTGCGTCTGCGCTCGCGCACGGCGTGGCGCGCGCATCGCGACCGCCACGACGGCGTGCGCGGGCATGCCTGCCCGCGCTGTCCCGCCGCCTTCTACTCACCCTCCGTGCTCATTAAACACATGCGCACACATACCGGTCAACAATTTTTTATTTATTTGTTATAAACATGTTTAAAAAATAAATAAATCAACTTCACGCTGTATCCCGCCTCGGCAGGGTAGACAGAATGAACTTAGTGTTAAGACACTTTGTTCCCTACTTTCCGCCGAATTTTGGGGGACATTGCGTGTTGAGTAGCGGAACTCAACGCCGCGCTTTGTCTCGACACCAGAGCGAAAAAATGTAAATATAAATTTAAATAAATATTTCATCTCCTTGAATGGAGATCGAACCCACAACCAGTCGGTTTTACAGTCACACTTTGTGCCCCTGCGCCACATAGTTTTTAGCTTCACGCTGTATCCTCTACTTACTCTTCTATCGCATTTAGAACCTTATGTTAAAACTACAATGTGAAATAGGGGACCTAATGTTAAATCCTGAACATGGTCTCGTTTTTTGTCATTCTGTTTCCGTATTCTCGGACAATGCATAACGATGGATATATAATATTTCTCATATTAACTATATTTCTCATGAAAAGTAGTAGTCATGTTTTTAATTTAATCGTGTGGTAATGCGTGTTTAATAATGTCAAAAAGCTATTTATAATTAATAACGTCTAAGCCTAGAAATTTATAGATTAACGACTATATTTAACAGTTTTTCTGTTTAATGTGTCAAAAAAAGCAATATATTTTTGAATTTATGCATATTAACTATTGAAGGCAGCAAGGCATTAAAAAAATACATGTATTTGTTTGCACTGTATGGAATTTGCTCCTTTGTCTTGTGAGGTTTTATAAAATTTATTTGTTTAATGTGTTCTTTGTTTCATGTTTTACATGAAGTATAACAATAAATTTATTATTGTATCCAGGAATAAAGCCATATGTTTGCAAAATATGTGAAAAAGGTTTCACTGGTAACAACAACTTGAAAGTGCACATGAAAGTCCATGGTGAATATTTGATTAAAAAGAAAGTTAAAAACGAAGATGAAGAAAAATTACAAAAATTATAACTTATTTAATAATAATAACTTCCATAATTTTGCTGACTCCAAATGTTATTACACTGCTTTGATTAATGAAATAAAAATATTTATATTTTTATATAAATTATTTTTTATTTTAGAAATAGTTTACATCTAAGTAAAAAAGTGGGTAAACATATCACATATAAAAAAAAGTCTTTGGCAAGTACAGCAAAATGTACTAAAAATGTTCCTAATAAAGATGAAAGTTATAAGGGTAGACCTCATTCTCATATTGACAAGTATGCACAATATAAGATAATATATCCTATCAATCATTGCAATCGACGTTATATTTTGTAAGACACCTTAGGGCCCGTCCATAAAATACGTCACATGAATTTCATAACGTTTTACCCCCCGTCACATGTACTGGGCACAGTTTAGGCCTACAAATTATTAAATTAAAACAGCATTTCGGAAATTCGTTCATACAAATTTCGAAATGAGATGTTACGAAATTTAGAACCCCTCCCGCCCCTTTTTACACCTTGTCACCCCTTTAACGTGTGACGTAATTTAGAGATGGCCCCTTACTGGTATAATAACAAATAAACATGACAAACCAAATCACTTTTCATAATGATCTTATTAAATACACTTACAAAAAGTATGATTATACAAATTACGAAATGTTCATTTAATATTGTTATATTTTTTTTTATAAAAAGATAATTTTAAATTTGCACGATTATGTTTGTGTACTTTATGGTAAATGTAGAAAATATTTTTGTAAGATAAAGTTATATAAAAATCATGGCTTAGATTGGCAGTGTGGATTTGTAGTAAATGTTTAGTAGATATTTTTATAACCGAACATGATTTTTTGAAAAATCCTATAAATCTCTATAAACAATCTTTTAAAAGTAATAATTACTTGATTAACCTTACTTAATGTGAAATCACTCACAAATTAATATATTTATGTAATAAACTTAAAAATACATCTTAATTATGTTTACAATTGTTTTGTCTATTTAATATCAAGGTGAAAAAGTTTTTTTTTTGTAATATTTTCTTTTATATCTTTTTATTTTCCACTAAGTCATGCAGAAACAAGAATTTTTAGGTACTGAAATTCCATGTTATTTAGAGTCAACTCACATAGCATTGTTATAACTGAGCTTTTAAAAATCAAATTTGTGTTGTAGCTTATGTATAATAAAAAATGCTGTAAAGCTGTCCATATAACATAACATCTTTATAAATAAAAAATATTGATTTTCAATAAATAATAAGGCGGAGTGTGTAAAGCCTACCACTAAAAATACTTACATTGTGTAGCAAAGCTAATAAATGTTAAAATAAAAACTTTATTTATTATCATTAACAGTTAAATGTGTGAATATTAGTAAATATTTTTTTTATTTTTTAATATAATTACTTAATATTATGGTCAAGACCATTACAGTACAAACTTTTTATTAAAAAAAGCCAATAATATCTGCATTGTCGCTAGATTTCGTTGCCATAATGTTTGTTGGGTAATCTTACAACAGTTTCCTTGGTACCTATCTTGTCTGTGTCTATGAGAGATCCAGAGCTATATTTCTTAGTTTTAGGTGCGAGAGGCGGAACTTCACTACAAGTGGAGAAATTATCGTCTAGAACTTTCGATGTGGAACCGGCAGTGCTAAATTTCTTTAAACTACTAGTGGCAAGCGATCCGTTAGAAGATGAACAGTGAGGGGGCAGCAGTGGCACCCTCTCTTGATGCTCCTTGGTGGAAGTGGATGGTCGATGTCCGCAACTGCTGCCGGATTCAGACGCCGCGCAGTCCGGACAACCACCCATTTGAATCCACTCTTGTATTCTAAAAAACCAATATATTTTTTTATCAAAATAAATGGCGCCTTCACATTTTCCACTTCATAGTAGGTTAGGCATTAGGCAGAGAGCATCTATTGTTAAGAGACCCATTTACCATTTTCCAGCCAAATTTCATGACAATACCCTGGTCTTAACAATTATCCATTCCTTTGAGTGGGAATCGAACCCACAATCATCGCGTTTACAATGAGACATCCCACTTCATCATGGCCTAAAAAAATACGGTCAAATAGAATAGCAATATTATATCGATAAATTTTTAAATTATATTTAAAATATTTTACATATAAATATTTGGGTGAAAGGAGTAAAAATTTTTTATCAAAATTTTAAGCTGAGTAATGATGACTAGAGAATAGGAATAAATGAACAAAAGGGATCTGTTGCAATTCATAAAAAGTTGAATATTTTACTTGCCTATTAACAATTTCTTCAAAGTTTGGCCGGCGTTGTGGAGTGTGTTTCCAACATTCCTTCATTAGCGCATACATGGAGGCAGGACAACCAGTTGGTGCGGCTAGCAACTCCCCTCCGCGGACCATCGATATAACCTCTTGGTTACTATATCTAAAAAAAAAGATTACCATATTAGGCAGAGAAAATTCATTGTCGTAAGACATGATGACTTTCCTCTCAATTGTGACCAGAGCAAAGAAATGTAGATAATTCATTCTCCAGAGTGGAAATTGAACCCTCTACCTAGTTCTTTTTTCCATTACATTCTCATCATAGGCGCTGCATGCACATGTGCAGGCGGCACAAGGTATAATAAATGTGTATAATAAATGTGACCACTCAGGAAGATGTATTATTTTTATTTATATTCTTTGGTGTACAGACAAGCCATGGTTTAGCCATTCAACAGATAATCGAGAATTGAATGGAAAGTTTGGAATGGTGACTTAACGCAAGTGACATTTATATGCAGCAATAATGAGATTTAATTATTAATTTCAAAGAATATGATATATAGATGAATTGATAAATACTGGTCAATAATATATTCAACAAAATTATTTATTTATTATAAATTACCCATAGTATGGTTGCAAACCATAGCTGTAAATTTCCCATAATACAACCCCATAAGACCAGATATCACTTTCTGTTGTAAATTTACCATACAGTATCGATTCTGGGGGCATCCAGCGTACAGGTAAAAGACTTTTAGATTGCACCTGAAATTATATGTATATACATTTTAATAATATGAATTTTTAATGAAGTTGAAATTATTATTTTGACAACAATTATATATACTCACTCTATAATAATCAGAGCTATAAATATCTCTGGACAACCCAAAGTCCGATATTTTGACAATGAAGTCATCTGACACGAGGCAGTTTCTTGCGGCCAAATCTCTGTGAACATAGTGATGTGAAGCGAGATACTGCATTCCAGATGCAATGTTATGAGCAATGTTTAATAATCTCATTGATGGTAATCCTTTACCAGATGGAGGTGCACGCCCCATCAGAAATTCATGGAGATCTCCACGTGCCATAAATTCAAACAACATGCACAATGGCTCTTCCTTAAGAGCTACTCCTACAATACAAACTATGTTATCATGTGTTAACTCTGATATTAAATCTATTTCTCTTCTAAAATCAGCCTTTGTTTTAGCTGATGCATTTTCCTTCAGAGCTTTAACAGCCACATATTGGGTTTCACCATTCTTCTTCAAAGCTCCTTTATAAACTTTACCAAATGCTCCTTCTCCCAGTTCTTCCAAGAATTTGATCTGTGATAATGAGTATTGTGGTATTCTTAAAACACCACTGCCACGTGTTGTACTATTGTTTAAATGTGGTTGGCTGCCGCTATTTTGGTTTGTCAATAGTTCATTCATTTCTATGGGTGAATTCAATCGAGAGTTTCCATAAATATTTTTATCAGCATTTGGCAGATTTATATCCCTAATAGTAGCTGCGTTGCCTTTATTTTTATGTCTATAAAAGAGGCAAATGATAAAAGCAACAATAACAAATGACAACAGGAGAAAAATAACAACAATGTAAATCCAAATTTTATGAGCACATTTAGGTATATCACACAGTTGTTCTGTTCTGCCATCATTATCTATGAAACACCATGGTTGTGATTTAACACCACCAGGATTCCGACAGTAACTGTGTCTACCAGTCAACTCTGGAAATTCTGAAAGTTTTACATATAGTTGTTTGGACCATTTAATGCATTGCATACCATTACTTGCCACACTCACTTTACCTAAATATCCACTACCATTTTCCCAATAGCATTCATCATCTGACACCATTAAAGTTCCTATACCAATTTTAAGACAATCTGGATCATTTTCTGGTAGATCTTGACATTCTTCCAATGTCAATTGTTTACCAATATGGGGGTGCCTTTTTGCAATAGCATATTCGGTTTGGCAAAGTTCATTTTCAAGTATTTCACAATCTTGTTTGCACACACGTCTTAAGATTGTTGAGTTATAGCGGTAATTAAATAAATTTTCAGTCAAATTCTTATCCAATGTAAATGGAACCATAATATTATGATCTTCTAAAGATATTTTAGTAAAATTATTATTTAGTGTATCAATATGCTGTTCTTTATTCAACAAATTATCAAAAATATGTCTGGCTTCTTTAAAATAATTTTCATTAATCAATATTGGATTTCTACAAATAGGAAAAGTTGAATAGCATAAACTAGGTAAAGCATATCTTTCACAATTAGAACTGATGTCATTTGAATATTTAGTTACCTGAAATGCTTTCAATAATTTATCTTCCAGAGCATTCTGAGATGTAGCAAAAGGGATATAAACAAATTGTCCTTTAAGATGAGGACTACAAACTTTGCCTACATATTCTTGGCATATTGGTTCTAGCTTTTGTGGTAATGTGGATGTAGTATGACTTTTTTCATTTCCTGATATCATGCCTTCAGAAATTAAATCAGGTGTTGTTTTAATATTCATTATAAATTCTTTATCATTTTTAGCATTAGCAAATACAGGGGTATATGTAGGCATATCAATATCTTCCAATTCCTCAATATCTTTTTGAATAATTAGCCTAGTTGAAAGTTTTTTTTCATAATTTTGTTTTATAACACATGTATAATTTCCAGCATCAGATATATTGAGGTTTTTTACTTTGAGATTTGACCCAATGGTGCCATTAGTTTTATCAATTTTTGTTAATATTTTTATTTTCACAGTATCTCCTAGAATTTTATTATCCTTCAACCAGTAAACTTTTACATTTTTCATCAAAGCTTCTTGAATATGATCAGGTGGAAATTCTTTAAAGGATGTTTCTACACGTTCTTTACTTTTTGTAAATCTTTCAACTTTGGTGAAATTCATCATAGCTTCACATTTAAATCGAACATCAGCTCCTGGAAGTTTTCGTAGTACATTGGGAAGGGTTTTGGCGAAGTATATGTCCAATTTTATATTCCATACCTTTTGTTCTGATGTAGAGTTTGATTTCAATAACGAAATTGTATCAGTTTTGTTGAATATTGTGGAATGAGTTTCATGTGAGACCACAAAAACAATAATCATACGGAGGTATAACATCATTGATATTTTCCATTACACCACTCTGTTATTACTTAAAAGGCATATTTAACAGCAGTCTTTGTCTTAAGGAAATATTTACATTTATAATTTTCATAATCAATGAAAGAATAGAATCAATTACTTAGAGATTATAAGGACTTTCCTTCGAAAGTATATAAAATCAATATTATAATTGATGACAAATTATTTTTATAATAATAATATTAGCAATAAAAGATTTCTCAGTTTATTGTAACGCTGTTCACCTCAATTATGTCACAGAACTTTATAGTTACTGATACTAGTGATAGCCAAATAATAAACCTAATGTCCAGTAAAAGTATCACTATACGGTACACATGACAGATGATTAATATTAGCAAGAGCCAAGAGAAATCAGTACACGTAAATTGCGTTTTCGTATGTATTATCTATAGTTCTATACAGATAAATAATAATAATGACAGATTGATGATACTGGTGTACTAGTTTTATTGTTACAAATTGTATTTTACATTATGTCCAAGTACGGTACCCTATATATTTTTTTATGTTCGATTATTTGATGCGGTAGTTTAATTGTATGTATTAGTTTTTTTAGCTTCTCGCTAAATCCCGTATATAACTCACTCATTGACATTGCATATGGAGTTACGGTACTTGTCCGTGTCCTTGCACCTCGTCTTTTTAGGTATCAGAAAAATAAAAAGTAATGAAAGAATCCGTTTCTTTGCCGCTGCGTCACAATGACCTCACAGATAATGTTATTTTGTAAATCCTCTTGATTCATAGATAAAGATATTATTATTTATGTTCATAATATTATCTATGAGTATGACAACGCACCGGGCGCCGGCCCACATGTTACGTTTCTAATTTATTATTTTCAGCATTTTCAGTTATTTTGCTCTTGTATATTGCTACTTTCGAAACAATTTAAAAACTTGAAATGCCTAAAAATAAGAAAAAAGCTGAGAGCTCTAGTAGTGATAGTGATGATGGACCTGTAGATGTAAGTGAGCCAAATTATTATATTTGTAATTTATAAGTTTTTAAAGTATTATTTAAATATTGAACCTATTATGATATATATATAGAAATTAGAAATGTAATTTATATAACATGTAAATTTAAATTGTAATATCTTTATAAATTTAAGATATGTTTTCTATACAGCGAAATCCTCCGCCCGAAAAAAAAGCGAAAATGGGAGCTAGAACTGATGATAAAGAACCAACTTGGGTTCTAGAAGGAAAAAAACTTGTAAAAGTCCGTGAATTTAAAGGAAAAGTTTATATAGATATAAGAGAATTTTATGAAAAAAATGGTGAATTATTACCAGGAAAAAAAGGAATTAGTTTGACCCCAGATATGTGGAGAAAACTGCTATCCCTAGGAGATGAAATTAATGAAACTGTTAGTTCCATGTGTTAAGTTATATTTTTGTATTAAATAAAACTGTAAAGTGTTGATTTATTTTTATTTACATTTAACAAAAAATTTTTTGGTTAGTTTTAAGCTTTACAGAATCTATTGCATTGGTTTGTTAAACACTTACAGGCAATATTTAATAATGATTCTTAGAAATAATTGTATGGTCTTGTATATGAACTCTTTTTATGGAAAAGAAAAGGCAAACAAGCATATGAGTCGCCTGATGGTAAGTGGATCACAGCCATCCACAGATTATGCATGCAGAGAATTAGGACAAATAAAATATATTTCTATAAGATATTATATTACAAGTTATAAGAAATAGTTCCTCTTAACACTAAGTATGCAACTGAAATTTGGAAATTTTCTATTTATAGCACTACCAGGATATTAAGTTACCTCCATAGTCTGATAAGAAAGCTGAGATTATGCAAACACTAGTTATCTGCTATAGCTGTATTTATTATATTAATCCCTTAAAATACTGTAAATTAGTGAACATAAATATTTAACCCATTTCTTTATTATAATTTAGGAATCAATTAGGAATGCTAATATGTTTATTTTATTTATTGTGAGCCATCTGCTATCACACCTAATACTTTGTTATTTATTACCATCCTACAAAATAATGTTATTTTAATAACTACCAACTACCAATGACTTTGAGTTTTGACACATTTTCTTATTTTTTCATATCTTTTACACTTAAGAGGCGTTTAAATTAGTTTCTAGAGCTTTGAGAAGTGTTTTGATAACTTTTATCCATGAGGTTTATTAGAAGTATTTTATATTACTTTATTAAGTCATTATTTTATATTAGTATTCTTAAGTCTTAGGCAAGAGTAGTGTAGGAGGCCCTGCAGCACGATGGACAGACGATTTAAAGAAGGTGGCTGGCACCGGATGGATGTGAGAAGCCCAAGACCGACTGGCGTTAAATGAGGGAAGCCTACGTTCAGCAGTGGACGATAGGCTGACGATGTTGATGATTATTAAGTCACCTCCTTACCTAGTACCTAAAGTTACTGGCTATCTTATTTATAGGTTATAAAACTAAACGAAAGAAATGACATTTAGGGCCATCTTCACCACTGGCTGATAAATTCCTAGAAATTCTTATGTGCCAGACAACCTATAATTTTTGGTTTCACAAGTCTCCAATAACAATATCTAGTATATACACATTTGATACAAGCATTTCATTTTTATATATTTATTTGTAATTTAAAAATGTAAAAATAACCTATTATTATAGTTCATTAATGAGAAAACTATTCTATATGAAAATATAAGAAACAGCTAATATGTAATTTCATTCTCTTTCTGTGAGATAGCATTAATTATTACATTATTATCTGAAACTTTATTCGAAACCGGTAAAACTGGCCCTTTAGTCCAACATTATATTGCCTTATTTACAGTTTCACGATGTGTCTCGTATATGGCTGGATAGGCCGAGGGAAACTAGTGTTAAGACCATCTGTGCCATACCTTCATCATTTGTCAAGTGGCAGAGCTCAACGCTATGCTTTGTCTTGTTGGGGGCTTTGTGCGCGAAGAAATGCAATAATTCAATTCCCTGAGTGTAAATCGAACCCGATATCGACGCGTTAATAATTTGACGCTGCGCTACGAAGCCTCTTTAAAATGTATTTTACTATTTTGTACAGAAGGGATGGTACGATAGACGAGTCGTAGCGGCCCCGAAATAAGATGTTCTTGATTGAGTTAGAGCTAGACGTCTGCCCAGATTTTATTTCGATTATTTTGTTCCCGAGTGGATTGCGCAACAGTGAACTGTTGGCTTTCTGAAGAAAACCTTGCTTCAAGGGGACCACGACTTGTCGACCTTATTATATTTGACAAGGTATATGGTTAAACAAAATAATGAACAACAATCACAGTGAAAGTATTATCTTTATTAACAAATATTGTACTGGTTTTATCTTCATACATTATTCATTAATTAGATAACAAACATTAAATAATTACATACCCACATTTAATTTAATTTATAACTTTATGAGAATGTTTTTACCAGTAAGAAGAGAGCACTCGACTCGAGGGCCTCAAGATATAGAAACAAAAAATTATAAACTTTAGTGTGACTTATAATAATCTAAAATGGAGAAAATAAGTCTTCCCTTTGAGTTCCTAATCAAGGTACACATTGATAACAAACCTAAAAAGGTTTTTATATATAAATATTTAGGATACCTTAAAAAGTATAGGAATTATCAACACCATGGAATATAGGAAAAAAAATACCTTAAAAAGTATAGCAATTATATACACACAAACTATCATTTGTTATATACAAACAATTTCTAATGAATTACATTATATTAGCCAGTTTTTGTAAATAAAAATGTTACATATTTTACATTTTTTGTACATTAAATTTTAATATTTTATTTAATCATTAGAATGTTCTGCTACAGCTGGTATTGAATATTCCAATATGTTTACTCAGCAAAATGACATGTCAAAATGTTTTTTTTTTTGAAATCATTGTTTTCGGTTTTATTTCATTGATAAATGTCCTCATAATGACTTTTCTAATATATATCTCTTGAACAGACAGCGGTAAGTTATAATTTTATTAAATGTATATTACATTGTTTATATTAAGAGAAGAATAAAATCCTTTATAGAAACAATTACGCTAAGGAATAGTAATAAATGCAGATACTGGCAATTATTGGATATAGTAGGTTAAAATGTACCCGAATACAATTAGCTTGACACAATATATTCATGTGATTTTTTCCAACGATTCCGAAAAAAAACACTTTTAGGTTTGTTCAGACTTTGAAAAAGAATGTTTGGAAGTCTCAATTTTACTTTTGCAATTTTATGTCTATATTTCACTAGGTTAAAATTGTATATTACAGGTTATACGAGAGTCAAGTATATATAAATTTTATTATTATTGTCTACCTTAAAAAATACTAATATTTAAATTATCAAAATTGGATTTTTTTCTTAGCACTTATATTATTTTTGGACTCATTGACTAAGTTTTAATTTACGTACATTACGTTTTTGTTTTTTTTTCAGCAGCTTTGATTAGTAAAGTTTATATGCGTTGACAGATGTATTTTTATGTTAAATAATATAAAAGTAGTTCACTCTATTACAGTAGTAACATTATATTTGGAGATTGAATAATATGGGGTACGGTGTGGGCATTGTGCGTATTGCGCAGGTGCCCACAGTTCCGTACCTCTGTAACATCACACGTTTCAATGACTATAAATATTATGTTGCTAATAGCCGTAAATAGTATACATAAAATTCATCAACAATTACAAATTCAGAATAGAAACTCAATTTACATAAATATTTGTATAAGATGTGAGCAGTTGTCGAAATTACTACTAATATAATTTATAAATAAATATATTTCAACATTGGCACAGTGGAATGACACTACTAAAAACTAATTGGGAACGTCGGCCGAATCTCCGGTTGTCAATCGAAGAGATGATCATCCCTATCAATGTCGAGGTAACGTGTACTAAAAATTATGGGGAGGGCATGACCAACCCAGCTCCACTCTTTCCTACAACCATTTTCATTGATATGGAAATATTTCATAAACATTCTTAGTTACTTTAATGGGCTTGTCATACAAAACTGTGTTTAGAAGCCACAGATTTTATGTCAAGAATACAAATTATCTGATAAAAAGTTAGTTTATTTTACATATAAAGAAACTATGATTATATAAATAAATATATTTTACGATTTCACAGAAATGGGCCTAATTACCATAAACTTGTAGGTATGTATAATACAAGGACTCAGTTGCTGCTGCTAATTTAAAATACAAAAAAAGAGAAATTTGAAGCGTAAATAAGCAAACTTTATATTTAAAAACTGATCCCAAAGTTCGAAACTTATATACAAAAAGGACTTATACATTATCAGTATGTTACTGAAATAAATACATACATGTAGGTAAAACCAAATGCTGTATACGTAAAACACCTATTTAGTTATTAGCTTTACATTCCTTATTTATTTCATAATATGTTTATTTGGTATAATGTTTTTGAGATGATTAAAAAACAATATTTATAATATATAATATTAATTGAGATTTGAGAATGACAAGGGAGGATCTATATAATTGATTATTTAAGCCCTTTTTCGTTGCACCAAATTTTATTTTGGTTTATATAACTATAAAATATGTCTAAAAGTCAATATTTTTTATATATTAAATAAAATGGCAAGTTATATAAATTCTACATTTTAATTAAAATTGATTTTTTAAATTTCAGTATTGGGTTTTTTTTATCAGTTGCAATTTCTTTGCAATAAAATTCGGAAAATGTAAGTATATCAGTAGAAATGCGTTTAAATACATTAAAAAATATGACAGATTTTTTTTGTAAAGACAGGTACATATATTAGAAATGACTACAAGCAAAGACTTATAAAAATTCGAAAAAATCAGATCTTTGATCTCCATAAGAATATAAAGAGTTTTAAAGTACGACCAGATTGTTTGTATAGATATAATCTCTATATTACCTTAATTGATATTTGGTTTAATTTTAAAACACGAAATTTTGTAGTGGTTACACATTTCCCGCACCTGCAAAAGAAGGATCCGTATAATATATATGTTTAACATGTATAATAACACATTATCTACATATTATACATTATTGTCGGTACAACTATCGTTAGAAGGAATAGTTATATTTACAATTTATCAACATGCCAATTTGAGCTACATGTAATGTTACTACAAAAATTAAATGTGGTGATTAAGGCAAAGAAACCAGAAAAATGTACTGGAGTTAATATAATTTACAAAAATAACTATGAAAGTAATACGCTGATAGCGCTGTATATAATACTGTATAACAATTTCAGTAGAGCATATGTATAGTCCGACAAAAAGTTTATGAATTATCGGAGGTACGCGCACTTGAGCAAAATGGAAATTTAAGATATCTATACGTCCCCGCTCACACGCACCGCTACCCCGCGAGCCCGGCCACAATACTGAAATACAGTAGAACGCGACGCCAAGTGTCTTTTACTCCACTAGTTTGTATACATGACACAACATGACGCCGAACTCCGCATACTTAACATTATGCACACATTGTCTTACCACTCCAGTGCCATAGTTGATATGGGCGATAGACGCGTACAAGGTGAGAGCGGAGAGCAGCACCACTTCGCCGGCGGGTTCGGGCGTCGCCATTAGCACTATGCCAACTGTCAGCGTATACGGGACCAGCATGCCGTTGTATACCTCGCACCGAGTGTCGCTCATTTGAGACACTATTAAACGACACTGTGGAAATTAAAAACATGTTAATTATTATATTTGGTGGTGGACTAAGAGTCACGCATTATATTTTTTCAATTCCACGATTGTTTATGCGCAGCAGATTATGCAGGGACATTTTTTTTCCTTTAAAACACGTAATTAAAATATTTTTGATTATAATAATTTATAATGTATTATTCTTGTTAATTGATTGTAAACCCGATTGGTTTTTATATTTTATTGCATAGCAGGACGGCAGAGGGAACTTGGGACTCTAAACACGATTGTAGTACCTATTTCCACTCGGGGGAATGAAATATTTAATATTTTCATTTCCTGACTATGGTAACGAGGTAAAGTGCATCGTTGAGTTCCGCCACTTAACACGCAGAGCCTCTAGAAATCGGCAGTAAGCGGAGACAGGAGTGTCTTTACCTCTCTCCAAGGTTCCCAGGTTCACTTTGCCGGGATACAGCGTGAAACTAAAAAACAAAAACAAACATATATCTAAGTACCTATTATAGTTTCAATATTCTTACATTTATATTTGAGAAAATGGTTCCAGTGAGAATGTAGAAAAGCCTCGGCTCCGAGTTTAATATATCGTGAGGCGAGTATATCGCCCAAATAGTACTTAGTGCGAAAAACAGTACTAATGGTATAAGCGGCCTAATCGCTTCGCCCAGAGGTCGCATCTTGCCTGTTCCGTTACGATATGATCTAGAATATAAGAATATATATAAACAAATTAATAAACTTAATAATTAATTATTAAGTTACGAAATAAGTATATTAGAAGAAAATATTAATAATATATATAGAAAAAGCTTTCTTAGCTCCAAGTTATATTTCGCATAAGGCAGGTTAGGCAGATGGGACAAAGTTTCGAATCCTCGTTTCGCTAACACACGCACACTTTGTTTTGTTACCAGAGCGAGGAAATTAAATTTATTTACGACAGTGAAAATCGCACCCAAAACTGTCGTATTTACAATGAGACGCTGTGCATCTGCACCATAACGGCCTAGAATAAATTGTTCATAATTTTAAAATAATACTATAGGAGTCTTATGTATATACCCAAGTAGGAGATTCAACTTACGTTCAAATTACATTGAAATCTTTTTTAGAAATGAAGGAATTATTATTGTCTACTACTTAATATTGTTATATTTAATATCTGTTATATTGAATGATATAAATATATTATATTGAATATTTTTTATAAAAAGAGTTAACATTATAATAATTAAAAATATAAACGATCGATACAAAAAAAATTACATAAATAATTAAATATATAAATAAAATTTAGCATACAATGGTTGACCTCACAATTTTGATCTACAATCATTCACACAAATAAAAACTTAAAACAAAAATACAAAATAACATACTGATATATGTTCCACAATATGATCGTTTGACTTGTAATCATGGCAGAGAAGTAAAGTACAAACTCAAATATAATGCTCGGTGTAATGCCACCTGGTAACGAGACATGCCACGCATGGGGACCCACGACCGAGGTCACCAGCAAAAGGATACAAGAACCCTGAAAATAGAATATTAAGATGTTTGATTCAATCGCTTATATTATCCGTGTTCACCCGCCACAACGGCTGTCGATCTCTTCTTACCGTCTAAATTAAAGACAATGTTAGGGTTTTTTCTATCTACGTATTGACACCGACGAATCGGCAACGTTTAGTATATCTGGCAAATATGCTATTGATAATGGGAAGCACGCGCGGCAAATTGCGCAGAAAGCGTATTTTGATGTCTGCACATAGACACACCCGCTCACGCCGGACCGATTCCCCGTACGGGCTCGCGGGGAATCGGTGCGGGTTGTGACCGGGCTACGGTACAGTCGAGCGCAACGCTATCAGTTCATTACTATGAAATATGAATATAATATCATATGATAGCATCATATATACGGAATGGCGTAGTAGAGCATATTTATCTAGTAATATTATAATGATTAGTGTGTTTGTTAGCTTAAGAAACATGCTTAATCAAGTTATGGATAACCAAATTGAAAAATTAAATAAAAAACTGAATTGAAATTATTATAATGGGGCCACATACAAATCTTCTCGATCCAAATTCAATAAAAAAAAGTAAAATATAAAAAGTAATTTTAATAAGGTACATAAAAGAATAAAAATAATAATACATACAAAAAAATTGTAAAAAATAAAGTTTTAATAAATAAAATGTCAAATATAAAAGTAAAAAATTTAAAGGAATGGCCGTTAGTGTTCATTTACAAAAATAATTAGTAATAAAATGCAAATTAAATAAAAATACGTAAAAAATAAGACTTAACTTTGCTTAATATTTGATTGAATTATTTAAAAAAATACAAATAGGTATCTAATCTTAATCTTTTTGTACCATAATTAATTAAAATAATTACCCAACATTTTTATTTAGAATTAAATAAACTATTTTAATAAATTATTAAATTTATTACCGTTTTATTTAAAACGTTAATTAATGCATGCAAGAAAGTAAAAAATAAAAATTGACAAATAATAAAGCAAACAATCAAAACGGTAAAAGGCATTTTTGTTTACAATTAATTATATTCTTGTTTGAGCAATATAGTGTGAGCTCGATTGTACCTATAAAGATGTGTGGGTGCGAATTTCCTGTAAGGACGTAGCGCTCACACTGACGCACAGTAACTTGTATGGCAAAGGGATACCTCACTCTCATTTTTTTTGTACCTCAATATTTTTTTTTTTATATAATCTTAAATATTGCCACATATTCCTTTATCCATATTGCATAGTATATAAGCTTGTATTATGCATACTGAATGTTTATGTTGTACATAAGTGTGTATATAGTATATATATATATATATATATATATATAGATAGAAAAATATCATGTGCCATTAGATATATCAGCAGAAGCTTAGAATTGATTAATTATTTATTGACAAAAAAAAATGATTATACTTTTCGGGCTAGTCTTGATTTTATTCTCGACAACATTGTGTGGAACAGCTGATTATTTTTCGATATTTACGTATCCTCATAAAATTTTCGTTTTGTATAATTTACTACAACATAAACATGATAGACAGATATTTTAATTATCGTATAGGTAAATGTGATTTGCTAAGCGTGAGGTAAAACAACATAACAGGCTAACACTGATCGAATGTTCTCTGCGCATATGTATACTGCGCAATTTGCCGCGCGTGCTTCCCATTATCAATAACATGTTTGCCAGACTATAGCAGTAGGTGTTTACGTTATTGGTATCTATGCGTGTGCGTATCTTATTTATGCCCATACTATCGTAAGAGGGCGATTTAAAAAAATACTTACAATCATAGTGAAATCATATCCCCACGGGAGAAACATTACTCCAGTGTTATATTTCTCCCAATGTGTAAGGTAGAAATTAAAAAATATATTCCATATTACAAAAAAGAACCGCAGCGGGCTTAAAGCGTCCCTGTAATGAAATGTTAAAAATATATCAATTATTTTCTAGAAAAATATCACATTTTGTACCTACAAATAAAATTAGGTATTTTACTCATTATGTGAAAATATTTACCCCCACTTTCCGAGGAATTCTCTCATACGCTTAGCGTCGTAACCAGAGCGAGAAAATGAAAATATTAAGTCGATTGGGAATCGAACTCATGACCATCACATTATTAAATTCTGTATTTTAAATACGCGTAATAGTAGCCGCTGTGGCCTGTAAGTGTATTTGATTTGTTAACAACAGAGCAACATGGTGCACAGTACAAAAATATACCTCGCGTAAAAAGTGAGTGAGTACAATCTTGGTGTGATTTAGCATCAATCCCTCCAGCCATATTTCCAAATCAGATAACCATAAATTATCTATTAGTGATTAAACATAGATAAAAGTAGAAATTAATATATTCTTTAAAAATATTTTATCATTTATAGTAATCTTTAACCTCAAGACCATGACATATTTGCAATCTTGAGAAAAAAACACGTTAAAACAAAAATGTACAAAGTCCAATGATAGGCACTCTTTAAACGGTAAATTTTGTACGCAACGCATATTTCACACTTTTTTATTTGAGTTTAAAAGTTTTTAATGGAAAAACGTCACCATACTGGATGAACAACTGTTTGGTTCATGTTGTACCTAAGGCAGTAGGGCAACGCAAGGCAAAGCAACGCAAGACAAGACAGGCAAGTCTTCAAAGTGGTTATAAATTACTTAGGAATACACTTATTTATATTTGCCTGAAATTGTTAGTAACTACTTAAAAGATAAAAGTAAATCGGGATATTTGGTAGTGGTGATGCAAAATAGGCTTGATAATAATATTAATTATGTTAAGTACGCTTTTTACGGTGCTTTATTAAGATCGTAGGATAGAATTGGGACACTTTTTATATGAGTGTAATACATTATTGTATTAGTAAGAGCAGTGGCGGACTATGACTTAAGACGAAGTTTGAGATTGGAGGGGGCCTCCAATAAACAAATAAGTACAAGGATTAGTGCAGCCTGTACCGGTAGTTTACTTTATATTAATAAAAAATACTTTTATCTTTCTAATGTCCATTTAGTTTGCATGTGGTTCCAGTTTCGTAGTTTTTTACTTCAAGTTCCTAGGGCCTCCAGACCGACGTCATTTTATAAACGTTTACGTACTCACTAACCTGAAAGTGGTCCAAAATAAAGGTACATCTCTATCTGGGAGGATGATTGAGCCATCAGATTGGTTTGGGTGTTTATAAGGGGTCTTAAAATAGTCCATAAATAATATATGTAAAATTATAGCGTCATTTTTCAAAGTGGTTTTGGAAGTCAAATGGCAGTTGCTCCATTTAAAAACTGCCATCCGCCGCTAATATGGAACGCAACGTGTCAAGTAGGAACACTACATAAAACGCTAGTACCCACACAGAAACTCCGCTTTGCAACGTGGAGTATTGGCGCTCTAACCGGATGATGCAGAGAACTCGCAGATGTACTTAAACGACTTCGGGTCCAGTGTGCTTTTCTCCAGGAAGCTTGTTGGAAGGGCAATAAGCACCGCAATAACGGACAGGGTTACCTATATACAACGGGTATATACACCGGCTTATATACACCAGCTTATATACACCGGGTCAGGTAAAAACGATGTGGCAGAAGTTATTTCTGAAGAGCTTCAGAACTGGCTTCTTGAAGCTGATGGTCGCTGCAATAGCTTGATGGGTATAAGGGTGCTGATTGAAGACGTAATTACAAACTAAATTAGTGCCTATGCGCCGCAAGCGCTGCAGCGTGTCCGAAAAAGAGTTATTCTGAAAGCAGAATGAAGAGGTTCTACTTGCTATACCGTCTAACGAAATGGTTGTTTGTTGTTGGGGAAGACTTGAACGGTCACCACGTCACTAAGGCTGCTGAGCTGTATGAGCGTGTTCACGGGAGTTTTAGATACGGTCTTCGTAATACAAAGGGAGAAAATATTCTGAAAACCTATATTGCGTCTGATCTGGCCGTCTCAAATACGTTCTTCCCAAAGAACTCTCAGCACCTTATAACGTATATATTGGGTCCCTCTCAACTCAAATTGACTACTTATTGACCAGACAGTGTCATGTGGGCAGAGTAACTAATTGTAAAGTAATTCCAGGCGAAAGCCTGACGGCCCAACATCGTCTTCTTCTGGACTTAACGTCACCCCGAAGAAAAAAGTAGCCGAGAAACGTAAGCCTCGGATCAAGTGATGGTCGCTGAATGGACCGATGCAGACTGACTTCCTCTAGAGCAGATGATCTTCCTCCACCTGTACCTATCTATCTAATGGTAGTAATAGAGAATATCAGTGCTCGTACCATTCCTATTTTGGTTTTGATTCTTCTGTTCTTCCATACGTTATTTAGACGGATCAAAGCTTCTTTTGTTATCCCAATTCGACGAAACTGATACTGAGTTTTATCTCGAGGCCACGATAATTTTTTTGCTTAATTCTACTACATGTACTTTTGATACTTAGTATTTTACTTTTTATGTGTATGCAAGTCTAGCTCAAACATTAATTACAAGATGTTAACTAAATAAGCATACATACTAATTTGTACATAAAAAAAAATGTGATATATTACATTTTTTACATGGGGGTGTTGGGGGGCCTCATTCAACGACACCGACGGGGCCCGGGGCCGGGCCTCCGACGGGGTTAGTCCGCCCCTGAGTAAGAATATATAATTAATTATTTTAATTTCCCCGCTCTGAAAAAACAAACGCCGCACGCGTTAAATTGCGTCACTTAACATGTATATTATACGATGATCTCTATTTTTTGCCGGAAATGAGAAACGAACTAGGTTGATACTACGATACGATATAGCGTAAAACTGAAAAAAAGTAATTTACCTCCCAAAAATGCTGTAGAGACATGTCGGTATGAGGACCGTAGAATATGAATCCAATCCATGGTCAAAAAGTTCACCTAAAGGTCCGCTACTTCCTGTGCGTCGGGCTTGCTTACCATCGATGCCATCTGTATATCATTTTATAAATCATTACGTGATGTAACATTCGCAATTTTTTAAAAAATATATATATGGAATTGTATGAAATAAATGTTATGCCAATTATAAAAAGTCAGTATATATATTATTTTATCTATAATTATGAATGTAATCAACATTACATAGTTAAAAGATTTTATTTGTAAGTTAAGAAATGTTTAGCATGACAAATATCTTGACTGGGCCATAATGTGGCCTAATTACAAATAATAATAGATAATTTTTAACCTATCTAGCGATAAACATGGACTGTATATTAATAATTACAGAAATATTACATAACCAATTTGCCATACAATAATAATATCGGAGAACGGAGTGTGTAATGTCTAGTAAAAAAACAGAGAGTAATACTAAAGGGGCACAAGCGTGCGACTGTAAACGCGACAGGTTGTGGATTCGATTCCCACTCGAAAAAATGAAATATTTCATATTTCTTCGTATCGTAATATTTTTTATTTCTTCGTTCTGGTGTCAACACGTAATACCTATAGAGTTCGGCGGAAAGTCGGGTGCAAAAAGGAGAGCGGAGTGTTTCGACACTAGGCTCCCTCTGCCTATCCAACTACGGGATATAGCATGAAGCTGATTTAATTTTTTCATAGTAATAATTAAGAATTATCCAATATTGTTTTAAATGAAAAAACGTCAATATATTTATAACACTGTTTGGTTTACTCTGTACCTAAGGCAGTTAAGTCTTCAGAGTCTATGAAATTCACTAAAATTATTAGTAACTTGTTAAAACACTAAAGTAAGTAAACAAGATTTCTCATGGTGCGTACAGTAATGCACGAAAATCGGAACGATAACAGTTCCGCCCAGGACGCCTGGCAACGCTGAGTAGAACCCACTGAGCCACGATGATAATTCACCAGTAAAAAATAGCAATAGTTAGTTTCATATTTGTTATCATATAAGGAATGAGGATGCATTAGCTTGGCTACAAATATTATCAAAGTGAGACATTAAATACTGATAACAAGGGGCACTCAGAATAATAGATTAAAAGTGGCATGTTTAATTATAAAATTTTGCCACATACAAAGTATAAGAAATCAAGAGTCAATTAATTTATTTTTGACCTTGTATTCTAAAAATATTTCTTAGAAGGATAAAAAGACAACTAACAAAAAAGTAGTATAAGTCTGGTTTGATGGGATGGCTATGAGTTAAAATTTCAACCAAAGTGATATTTATTATTTTAGCTGCATAGGTTATCCCCAGAGGGGTATTCCGAGAGGATCGGAGAAATTGTCCCTTTGTACCTTTAGCTTTATCAATCTCTTAATTGGGTTGGAGTGGATATTGGCTGATACTGTCGGGTATAGTGTGGGATGTCGTGTCCATGGTATGGTATGCTGAAATCTATGAAACACACTTGTTTCAAATCCATGATTTGGTTCCATATTTTCGTGTACTGACTCCGAGAACACTGCTGTCTATTATGCCCTGTAACACCAGTCAGTAGCTGCTTTCTGCCTGCCTGGCTCTATGCCGTTATTACCACATATACTTAACCAATATATATAACTTCAAATATTTGTTTTTAGGCTCATCAAGAAAAAAAATACAATAGGTTTTATATGTTTTGAAATTCTCAGCTGGTCAAAATATACATTTATATTTAAAACTAAGCAATGTTAGTATAATTGTTAAAACAAAATGTTATGTGTTAAAGAAATAAAACTTAGTTATGTGCATTTACAATTAAATATATATATATTGTAAAAAGATTATGTAATAATTATTAAAAAGATTTCTTTAAAAATTATAGTAAGTGCTAAAGATCATGCTCACCAAGTGTATATGCCACAAATAAATTTATCGCAGTTAATGCCCATACCCAACTTGGTATGTAATCATTGTTGACATTATCCTTTGTAAGTGCATGGAATCCATAGTCATAATATGAGAATAATAGAAAGTTAAGGACTGTCAGTAGGAAGCCTGTGAATGTTAGAAGGTTTGGTGCCACCCACACCGGACAAAACTGCAATATTTTTTTTTGTTAATATATATTTATTTAAGTGTTCAAAGCATTTTTAATTATAATATTAAAATAAGGTTCACATTCAATTATATTTGAGGCATTTAAATCAATATGATTTGCATATATTTTACCCTTTATAGGTCATTTTGATTTATTTTATTACAAAATAAAACATTGGTTTACCTGTACACACCAGTCCCAAAAAGGATGCATTACATAGTTACTTAATATGCTGGTATCAATTGAGTTGTACTGGAAAACAAGTAATTATTTTTAAATCTATTTTTCTTTACATTATCATTATAGTAAGTATATAAAATTAAGGAAATTGAAAAGAATGCGGTAATTATTTTTTTGTACATTTGCGGTATAAATTATATAAATATATATTGTTATTAACCAAAAAAGTATATAGAAGTTGTAATAAGCGTCAAAGTATTTTATTATATGCATTATTTTAATTTTCTTTTATTATTTTTACCTTATATTTTTCAAATCCTTGTAATTTCTCTCTTGACAGGAAACGAGCCATCGTGAACTTTCAAAAAAGGATTTTTTGCTAATTATAGTGGAATAAAATTAAAAAGTAGTGTAATATATTTTCACTGGCGAATATTTTTTAAAACTTGAAATAACATAATTTTACCGACGAAACCACCATTCGTCGCTGTGCACACAACTAAATACCCAAGGAACATATACCATAGCTAAATGACACTAATACTCAATTAGTCAACACCACAGAACACATTTACTACATTTTCAACACAGACAGATCAAATCAAAGACACATCAACACTCATAGATAATAAATATCAAATACTGTAATAATACGGTTATATTATGAATTACATCTCGTATTTTCCGAATATAAATTTTAAGCAGTTCAGGGTTGCCATTTAGATATCTGAATTTCTTACTGAATTAGGTACATGTCTGACAGAAAACATCAAGGCGATTTAATAAATACGGCTGCTTTGGATATGCTATCGGCTCGATATAAATTTTCTCATATTCACATTATTTCGCAGGTTCTAATTGCACTTCAGTCCTTTTTCGTCAATGAAACGTCATTTAATTTTTCTACTGAACAATTATCTGTCTACTGAAATATTATCTGTCTACTCAAATATTCTACTGAGCTATTCTTTATTTTTATACTGTACTGTAAAAACTGCAATTTTTCAGTAGCCATTTTAATTATTTTTTCCACAGTGGCTTATTCTACTGCAGATAGGGTGGCTGCACTTCTAATGCAAATTTCGTTAAATTTGCATTAGAAGTGCACGGGAGAAATTGCAAAATGGTGTTGAATTATTTATTGACACTTACCATCAGGTGACCGCTCGTTTGCTTTGTCTTTTTCCATAAAAAATATCCAAAATCTTTGATTGCCTGTATCAATAAAGTTTGTTCGATTCATCTTAACGAGTAGGTATTTTGGTGATAGATTCCAGGATACCAGGGTCTGATGATGAAAGATATACACAAGAACACGCTAACTAAGCGACGTAATTCCATCAAATTTGTACTTGTATATTTGATTTTCATTTCATCCTGATACCTAAAGCCGGTCTCAAAACTACGACTACTAGTTGTCTACGACTAGTTGTGATCGGTATTTTTTTTTATTTTAGTAATTATGTATTTACCAAAGTGAACTGTTCTGTCTGAACTGTGTTGTCTGAACTTAACATATTCATTATTTTTCAAAAAAAAACAATAATTTGAAAAGTTTGTAAAATATTATCAATGCAAAAAGGAGGTACTTGTTCTAAAACTTACAACTATGATATCCTCAAGGCCAGCGCAGGCGATTTCAATAGTCTGCGCAATGGAGAGGCTTACAATATTTTTACGTTCTTTAAATTTATAAGATTTTTGAAGAGTTACCGCGAATTGCTTTTCCTATGTTGAACATACTAGCTACATACATATGTAGCTAGCTACAGAACGTACACACACTTTTAAAGAAATGCCGTTGTTATTTAGGTCTAGAATCAGGCTTAGTTATATAGAATAGGCTTAAAATTACGTAAAATAATAAATTTTCAGGGGGCGAGTCCTTCTTTGGGCTGAGTAAATTCCGTCATACACGTCGTTGAGCGCTTACGTCACGTAGGTACAGTGGGTGTCTACAGGATCTAGGTAGCTCACTGATGATGAGTGATGGTCGTCCCGACGTCTGTCGATGAATAGTCGTTTGTTGATATTCCCGATGAATCAAAGTGCCTTTTGATAATAGAGATACCTATCAGCCAAAAAAATTGCGTAAATAATTTCAAACTATTCAGTTAAAAAAGCTAAATTTACTTCAATTCTTATTAAATGAGTTTTAATGAGTATAAATACAAAATATATCATATAGCTAAAGAACATCAAAGAATCAGATTTTTTTTACACTCAATGATTAAATTTTAATATTGTATGTGTAGTAAATATGTTGGTTACTTGTTAATCATTGAAGATAAACGTCACGACGATTGTTATGTTTTCAGAAAGTTCGGAATGGGATGATATCGGGATGATAAAATATATATAGATTACTCATGTACATCATAACGAGCTCAACGGCCGTCTCTTGTGGTTATCAGTTTTCTATAATTAAGTAGTCTTAACAACATTTAAATAATATATTGAATAATATAAACTATGATTTATAAAACAGCAGTTTTTAGTTCTAGAAGTAGAATTTTAAAGAACATTGCGTATTATTCTACTGCAAAGGTATGTTGTATATTATCTATTATTTAATTATTAAATCTGACAACGCAAAAACAAGAAATAATTTAAGTGAACCTGAAAAATGCGAAAGGAGCCATACTAAAATATTTTTTTATCTCTAAGCTTTATTTAAATATAATATTTAATATAAAAATTTGCTTTATAAGTATCTTATTTTCCACTTTGTTTAAAAATTTTCACACTTGTTCGTATTCGAGTTTAAGAAACATTTCTTTATTTTTATAGCTTTCTCTAGCTTTTGATAATTATATTTGTTAATAGTTTATCACTATGTATGAACTCATGTTTTTATTTAATAACTTTGAAAATACGGATATTATACGGATGAGGTCTATAAGTCGTTCGTGTCAGGGAGCGCACTTTAGGACTCTACCAGTGTGAAATTAGGGAAATAAAAATATTATTCCAAGTAAGTATTTTTAAATTTATAAATGGAAGTAAAAAGAAAATCAGTATTTCATCTTTTGTTAGTAAATAATTATTTATGTATGTATATATCGAAAAAGAAATGAGAATAAAATATGCGTATACTTGACACATTACGGCGCCCTTGAGTTTGAATAGTAAGGCTCTTCAGCTTGAGGTCAAACTTATTAGTAAGTATATCCAATCCTAACAAAAAAAACTTTTATATAATTTTTAAAAAACTTAAAATTTGTTCTTCTGTATATTCATATTAATCAGTAATCGGTGTCGTGTATTTTCCGCTCGACGGCCGCAAGCTGAGGTTCGATTCCCGCAGGGGGCGCCTTTACAGTCGTCGACTTCCACACAGTCACATAGTGCTTGCATTTTTTCATGGACAGAGTACCCTCTTCCCTCCCCCCGGTGTCGCTGTAAAAGCCAATAGTGCTAACAGCATTATCTTCATGATAGAAAAAACATGTTGTGTATTTATAATGCGTTCAGTCACCGGTGCAAACTTTATCCGAGAAACCAAAATTTAAGCTAATAACCTCCAAGACTGACGTACTAAACATAAAGCCAATACGCGTCCATAAGAATATGTGTTTTATAAACATTGATCGACTTACCTGCTAGTAGATAACGATTTCGCAAAAAAAACAATTTCCTAATAGTCCAAAAAGTTTCAGTTTAATGAATAAAAAGGATAAAATATATTATTGTTATTGAGGCTTATTGAGGCCAGTCGGGGCGCAGGGTCAGATAGTGTAACTGCAAAACCGACTGGTTGTGGGTTCGATCCCCACTCGAAGAGATTTACTTACATTTATATTTCCATTTCTTCACCCGGTGCCGAAGCAAAGAGCGGCGTTGAGTTCTGCCACTCAACACGCAATGCCTCCATAATTAGGCAGAAAGTGGGGTACGGACCATCTTAACACTAGGTTCCCTCTGCATACCCCGCTGTGTGCGGGATACAGTGTGAAGCTGATTTATTTATTTTTTTACTAATTAATTGGCTTACGAGTTACGAAGGAAAAGTAGCTTGAAATGGTTTCCAGCTTTTTACTTGGTTGGGCACGCTGATGAATGATGATCAATAATTTCATATTATTAATCAAGATTTTCATATAAATATTGTCGTAAATTTTTCTTGATATTGCGCTTAGAACGTTGGTACCCCAACAACGCACTTGGTCTTCTTACCAGAACACAAAAATGAAGATAATTCATTTCTCAGAGTGGAATCGAATCCACACATGGTCATATTTAAAGTAAAAACCGAAATATTCCGTCTTATCAGATATACCTTGGAGCTTACTTAGTTACCCGTCTTATCTTTTATTTAATAGAACCCCCAGACTTTTTATCAAATTTATATAGGTGTAATTAAATGTATATATTTTTTTCCGTAATCTGCATGTTTCGATGGAAACAAAATACCTATGAAATACTTATGATTACTAAATTTATCTTTGTTTATTATATAAGGTAATTTTATCGTTCTTAATCGTACACATTACTCGTATTTCTTATACAAGTATTTATACTGGATATATGTTAAATAAACGTAATAATAACGAATAGGTACCTACTTACTATTGCAACAAAAATGTAAACATACGGATTACGTCAACCAAATCATTTCATTAAAAAATTGTTTTACTTTTTTAATTCTTTTACATCCAATCTTACCTCTTTTTAATTTTAATTAAACTATTTTATGAAATGATGTTGTGGGAAACAGATGACACTGATAGTTAGACACGAAACGATTCAGATATTGTAAATTTACTGTTTATGTTAGACTACCTTTTACCTGTGGCTTCGCCTCCTAGGTAAATGGAAATAAGTAGTTAAGGGTTTGTTATGTATGACACATACGTAACTGCCTGACTTAACTATGATCACAGGTGTAGATTCAGTGGGTTACTTCGAAACGATAAATACGAGTATACTATAACATAAAATATAATAGAAAATAGAAATAAATAGAGAAAAAATATATTTTAACAAAAGATTCATTTTAAATAGAATTTTAACACTAGTCATAGAAAGATTTTTCTTTATGATTTAAGTAAATGTATTAATTAGCTCAATCCAGTCTATTTGGACATTAAGCTTGCACATGTTTCCTCGCTCGGTAACGAGGCAACGCGGTGTTGAGTTCCGCCGGAATACGTAATGTCTCCAGAATATGTGTAATAGCGATTTATTATATAACTTATTGTTGTGTAAATGGTATAGAACTAAATTAAATTATTATTTTAGCCGCGACGGATAATAGCAATTCGTAGAGAAGACCAGTCTGTATGGGAAAGAAGGGCACCCTTTTCACCTACGAATGTCAACCGACTAGTAAGAAATGGCGTCAAAGTAATTGTACAACCGTCCAATCGCAGGGCGTATCCCATGCAGGTGAATATTAATTCATTTTTAATAAGTAATAAGTGACTTTAGCACCATAATTACAGGTAAAAAAATATTTTGTGATATAATAGTTACAATTTAACATGATTTATATATGTATTATACTTTATATATATATATATATATATATATATACACATATACATATACATATATAAAAGAATGTTAAATTATTAGTCATAATAATTTAGGTACCTTTTAACTTTTACTACCAGTACAACTTATTAACAAATAATAGTTACTTGGAATTTCATTATTTAAAATATGTAATTAATGACTTTTGTTTACAATATTTTATAATATTACTAGCGGACGCGCGCAGCTTCGCTTGCGTATTTAAGGGTGAATTCTAATAACCCATGAAACATGTGTTCGATTGAATATTTTTGAGAGTCTAAATTTCAAATTTTATAAAAATCGGTTGCGATTTAAAGATTTTTCCATACAAACTTTCAACCCCTTATTTGTACCCTTAGGGGGTGAATTCTAGAAAACCATGAAACACATGTTCAATTAAATATTTTTAAGAGTCTAAATATTAAATTTTATAAAAATCGGTGGCGATTTAAGAATTTTTCCATACAAACTTTCAACCCTTTATTTGCACCCTTAGAGGGAGAATTCTAGAAAACGATGAAACACGTGTTCAATTAAATACTTTTAAAAATCTAAATTTCAAATTTTATAAAAATCGGTGCCGATTTAAATTTTTTTCCATACAAACTTTGAACCCCTATTTTACCCCTTTAGGGTTAAAATTTTTCAAAATCCCTTCTTAGTGGATGTCCAGATTATGAAAGTAAACATCTGTCCAAATTTCATGTTTCTACCATCAGCGGTTACGGCTGTGCGTGCGTCTTACCTCAGTCAGTGAGGACAAGTCCTTTTATGTATATAGATTATAATACTTTTTAATTTATTTTTATTTTAAGTCATATATAAACGCTGGTGCAGTGATTCAAGAAGATATAAGTGAAGCCAGTGTAATATTTGGTGTGAAACAGACTCCTATAGACTTACTCATACCGAATAAGACGTATTGTTTTTTTTCACACACCATTAAAGCCCAGGAAGCAAATATGCCTATGTTAGACGCTATTTTAGCAAAGGTAAGATAAAATAATAATTACTGCGGTAGTTTCATAAATTATTGCTTGTAGATGGGCCCACGGCCACAAAAATAATATCGAAGATAAAGACATCGCAAAAACTATAAAAGAAATATTTCTTCAAAACGGTTAATGAGGAGAAAGGAGTATGGGGGTTTGGCTACATTTTACTGTAGCCAAGCCTTCATACCTCTTGGGATAAGTGAAGCTAATAAATTATAATTGAAGTTTTAATGAATACTTTTAGAACATCCGTCTCATTGATTATGAAAAATTAATGGATAACGCCGGCAACCGCGTCGTGGCCTTTGGAAAGTATGCAGGTGTGGCGGGTATGATAAATATTTTACATGGACTTGGTCTCCGTCTCCTTGCATTGGGTCACCATACGCCATTCATGGTAAACATATTGCATCGTCTGTCTTTCGAATTATAGTAGTATTTAGACTGTAGTGGCGCAGAGGAACAAACGTGCGACTGTACACGCGACGATCATAGATCAATTCCCGCTAAGAGGATTAAAATCGACAGCTAATTCAATATATAATATTTTCATATCCTCCCTCTGGTTAAGGAAGACGCGGAGTTAAGTTTCGCCACTCAACGTGCAATTTTTTAAGAATTCGGCAGAAAGAGGGAAACCGAAGTTCTTAATGGGGAACGGAGTATCATAACACTAGATTTCGTCTGCTTCTCCTGCTATGTGCTTAATACAGTGTTAAACTAAAAAAAATAGTATACTACAATATAATATACTATATCTTATGTAAAAATGTCAGGTAATAAGTATAAGAAAATACTTAATAATAATATAATTTACTGTTCCTCTTTTACATATACACACTTAAAACGCATAGTTCCAACAATGACACTGATTTTAAATACTTGAACACTGTCACAATTTTACACCTTACGGGAGGCAGAATAACGACGTACTGACTCAATCCATCAAAAACGTCACTTTTTATAGCCGTTCCCTTCCTCTTTTATAAATAATTATGTAGGCATTATTATTTTATATTCTATAAAATACTCTCACACTGACAATTGTCTTACACTTATTTTAAAAAACAGACTATTTGTTATTTACCTTATTCGAAATGGACCTTATTCGATTAGGGGCCTATTTTATTTTAACCCAAATCTGACAACAATTGATTTATTTTTAAACATCATAATCAATAAAATTTTTTTTTTCTAATCAGCATGTAGGTCCAGCGCATAATTATCGAAATTCAAGCATGGCGCGTCAAGCAATACGGGACGCAGGTTATGAAGTCGCCATGGGAATGATGCCCAAATCACTGGGGCCTCTTACATTTGTTTTTACAGGATCTGGAAATGTTTCACAGGTAGGTATGCTAAGCGACATATTTTCGCATATTTATTTGATTAACTTAAATGTTTGTCATTTCCAAATCATTTTGAGAGTAGTTCATTAAATAGAAAGTAGGTATATTGAGCGAAACGAACGTAAGTATATTCCTTAATTTAATAAATATTCTAAATCGGATTTAAATCATAACGAAAAATAATCATGATTATAAAAATCTTTTCTTAAATGAGGAATGGTAATAAGTATGAAATAATGCTTAGCTTATAACAACCAAGTAGTTATGATTTTACAGGCATTTGAAGTTTGCAAAAAATTCAAATGCCGCTAACAGTCCCGCGGTCGGCGGTGACGTCACTGGTCTTACAACTCACTAGTCGCCGGTGATAGTTAGGAGAAAAGGTTAGGACTAAAGTGTCAATCTAATTAATTAAAATAGATGAGGGATTCGAAAAAGGGCAATCGGATAACCTACCCGTAATAGATGGATTTATACTTGCTGATTATTTATCGAATAATAGTGATTTCATCGCCGCAGAAATGCAAGGAGTAAAAATGCAAAGATGAGTTTTGTTGTCTAACTAGTAATATTATGTCAATTTGGGGTATAGATAATAACTATTTTATGTTATTTTATTTGAAATTATTTATTTAAAACTGTAATGTAACTGCACGTATTAAACTATATTATTGCAGTTTAGAATGCAATGAAAAGAACCAATAAGTTTATACGTAATCTGCGAAGATTGTGCCGCCAGCAGATGTGATTGTAAACATACCATGGCATTTATAATGGGATACATCGTCGAAGCGACGAGTCTACAACAACCGCAACCAAGTCTTCTTTCTCTTTGGATTAATCCCGGCGTATGTTGCCAGGGTCTGCCTTCCGGCTTAACCTACTCCACTTTACACGATCTGTAACGTCCTGAGTGGTTCGACCATGGGCACTCATGTCCTGCATCATGACATCCGTACACCGCATCCTTAGGCGTTCGGAGGTCTAGCTCAAGGAACTTGCATCCGACATAGTTCCTACGCCGGCGCGCAACGTTGCCATACCATCTTAGGCCGCGCTCTTGAAGCTTATTCGCTACGTCATGGACCCCAAAACTGCCTCGAATGAATGTGTTACGTATGCGTTAGACTGCGTTTCGCGGCCCATTTACCTCAGCGTGTTTAGATAGTGGTGGCCCACAATCGCTGCCGTATAATAGAACCAGTAAGATGATGCTCTTATATATCAGCCCCTTGAGCTTGGGTAGTATTCTGCGGTCGCAGACTACACCAGTAACGTCCCACCATTTGGCCCAGGCAGCGCTTATCCAGCCATGGGCATCGTGATCGATACCTCCAGACTCATGCATAACGGATCCAAGGTACTTGAATCTTTTCCAACTTAACGGCCGGCTCAGGACCTATAAGGACAGTGCTCGAGTCCGGGCTCCCTCAGGCTATGTATTCGGTCTTCGACACATTATGTTTAAGACCGCCGTTCTCAAGCGCACCCTTTCAGAGGTTCACTTTACGCTCCAGCATCAGTTGGTTCTCCTCAATGAATGCAATGTCATCGGCATACATCATCAGCCATGGAGGCAGGTCCTGGATGTGAGCCGTGACAGTACACTACATGAAATAAGAACGAACTAAGAGCCGAGCCTTGGTGAGCCCCCTACTGTGATCTAAAGGGTTTGGTGTCGCCGATAGCAGTCCTAATCATCGCGAATCGCACAGCGGGATCGTGGTACATTTCTCTGATAATCTCAATATAGGCCTCAGGGATCCCTTTGGATCGCAATGCCCTCCAAATACATTGACGAGGCACACAGTTAAAGGCCTTCTAGAAATCTAAAAAGGCCGCAAAGGTCTAATGCAGAGCTCACCTTATTTTTCCTGTATGCCTCCATTAAAGTTCTGAGTAGTCTGTCCATTAAAGTACTGATTAAGTTTGTGGTAACGCCCTAGCCAAACCAAGTGATGTTGGAAAAAATTCAAGCTTTCTGGTATCGCTACTACAATAAAAATATTCAAAGCTAAAGATTTTGGTACAACACGCCATGAAACTGAGCAGGTTAGAATTGTTTTTTTGACAAAGTAATATCAAAACTTCAATATCTTAAAATACAATGCTTGCTATTACATTATGTATGTGAAAAAAATAAAAATAAAAATTATACCTATATATTATTTATTAAACGAAACTAAATTCGTAGTGAAACGCCACCTACAGAAGAGCGCGAACTGCGCGTGAACGAAGACGAACTGAGTGAGCTAGTTCTGTCAGACCAGTGACGTCACGCGGGTCGGTTACGGCCCGACGGAATCTCGCGTCGCGCGCTTACTTTAAAGGACAATATCTCAAAAACTAATAGACGTATCAAAATAATTCTTTCACATGTATTTTTTGTTTTAAGACACAATACGATGAGCTAGAATTCAAATTTAGTGATTATTCTCCATTGAACATAAATAACCCTCCAAGTACCGAAGGAACAACAATTAAGTGGTTAATACAGTATTGTTTTAAATTTTCTAGACTATTGAAATGACGTAATATTTATTATGTTTTTTTGTATATGGCATTTATCTAAGGTATGTATATTTACTAATGAAAAAAAATGTTATCAATCAAAGATAAATACGTAAATTGGGTTGAATAATAAACATAAATTTAAATTAATCACAAATATGGAAATATAAAACTATGTATAAATTGTTTCCTTTTTTTGAATTTGTATATAATTCCTTCGACCCTTTCACTTATTCATTTCACTAATAGTAAAAAAATATAATTATAAGGGAAGTCAAGAAATATTTCAAGAATTACCTCACGAATACGTCCCTCCCGAAATGTTGAGAAAAGTTGCCGAACATGGCAGTAAGTAACCATACATTTTTTTCTTTCCTTAAACATTAATATATTTACTCTCAATATTTATCAACATTCACTTGCTTAACACATATATAATAAATTAATATTGATAATGATTCAGATAAAATTGTTTGTACAAATATTTGTTTATTCCACTGATTTTCCATTATGTACTTAAAATAATAAAAGATTACTTAAATAATATACGCTGTTTTTTATGTTTAAAAAATAATGTTTTAATCTCATAGATGATAGTTGTTGTTGCTTGTTGTTGTTGCTTATTATCTCAAGGATAGATTTTGCCACATTTTTATTCATAAAATGTTGTCAACAAAATTACTATAGCAATAGACTCATCTTGCAATGCAGGTCCGTCTGACTCCAATTGAAATAAGTAATATTTTTATATTTTGCTATAAATTAAAATACATATACTGTAACTGTACTTTCTAAAAACTTAAATTCGACAACGTTACATTATTAATTTGATTACTTGTTTTGCTGTTTTGTTAGGTCCAAATAAAATTTATGGTTGTGAAGTACGGCGACGTCATCACCTAGTAAGAAAAAATGGAGGAGGTTATGATCCTGAAGAATATGAGGAACATCCCGATAGATACGTGTCTACTTTCGCTCAGACGGTGACCCATTAAAATATTTAAATAATAATTATAGGTGTCTTAAAGATTTTTTTTAAATATTTAATATATGTATATTAAATATTTTAAAAAGCCAAACCTTTAAGCCAAAAGCAACACTAAGATGAAACATTGTTGATGTTGACTTTAGTACTTATATACATATAACGTTATTTTTAATTAAATTCAAATGTTTATTAATTCCTTCCATAGATTGCACCATATACCTCTGTATTAGTTAACTGCATATACTGGGCGGTGGACAGTCCCAAATTATTAACAATACCTGACGCTAAGCACCTACTCATGCCCTCGAACACACCCTGGCTCCCAAAGAGCATTGGCGCGCCAGCTTTACCTCATAGGTAAGAATACCTACTTACTTATACAACAATCATAATTAGACACAAATAAAGATAACATACTTTTCCTTATAGTCCAATTTATCAGTAGATATGCAATTTTTAAAACGTACATATATTTAGATATATACAAGTAGGTATTGGTTGTTTCCTATATTACTTATCTTTCTTTATCAATATATCATGAAACTAATCTCTGTGTTATGACAGAATGCTGGCAATTTGCGATATCTCAGCGGACCCTGGTGGCTCGATCGAATTTATGAATGAGTGCACGACTATCGACACACCCTTTTGTCTTTACGATGCCGATAGAAACAAAGACACTAAAAGGTAATTGTTATAATGTTTTATTATTGTTGTAGAATAGAAATATTGATAGCGCAGTAACAGGCCCATCACAATTTACTGCAATTTAATTATCTTACTTAGTCGGTGCTTTATTGCAATATTTATATCTTAGAGGCCATACGAGTGAATAAGGTGATTGTCCGATACACTTCTTATATTATTGTTATTTATAGATACAAACATGCAATATTCGCAATAAGATTTTATAAATGACATTACATTATTTGTATATGTTTGTAAGTTCAGTTTAAGAGTAGACGTTCTCTACAGTTAACTATAAATCTTTGCAACGACACTAGCGACATCTAGTAATTTTACCACATCTTTGTGTAAAAAGTATTTAATCAATATAAAATTAAAGAATGTTGATAGCAAATTCGTTTTAGGGAATAATCTTGATTTTCAATAATTTTGAATTATGATAAGTTGGTATCACTTTAAGTAAAGCATTTTAATCACTACTGTATATTTCTCAGTTTCAAAGGTCCAGGTGTGCTTGTGTGCTCAATAGATAACATGCCAACGCAGTTGCCGCGGGAATCCACAGATTTCTTTGGTGATTTGCTTTATCCCTACGCTGAAGATATTATGAGCTCAGATGCTTCACAACGACTTGAAGACCATAACTTCTCTCCTGTAGTTCAAGGTGTAAGTTAATTGAAATTAAAACGCAAATTAATATTTTATATATAATAAATACGTTTTATTATTATTCTTTTATATTTTTAATTAAAATATTTTAAATTATAGGCTATTATTACAAGTAATGGAAGGCTAACTCAATCGTACGAATATATTAATGAGCTTCGCATGGCAAATACTAAGTAAGTAATTAATAACTATGTATATCATATTTTTTAAATTGAACCTTTTGCATCAATGGACAGTTTCGAAAGAATTGAAACTTTATCATGTTTGTATTTTTTCAGCCGATCACGACACAAAGTAGAGGGTAACGACCAACAAAATCACGTGGTTATTCTGGGGAGTGGCTTGGTCTCTGCACCCGTCGTTGAATACTTAGCTAGGGACAAGAACGTTGCTGTTACAATTGGTTTGTCTTATATTTGCTTAAATGTTGTAGTCATACTTTTTTATAACATACGTTCAAAATATCCTTCAACTAAATAGACAATAAAAAAATTACAATAAACTTTAATAGGTATGTAAGTACGTACGTAATAAAAAAGTCGCCCACGAAGGATTCCGTACCCTTAGCTATAAAAATGAATATTTCCTTTATTCTGTACTTTAGTATTTGTTGTTATAGTGGCAACAAAAATACATCTATGAAAATTTCAACTGTGTTACTATCATGGTTCATAAGATACAGCCTGTGGCGACAGACGGACAGACAGAGGGGCAGACAACGAAATCTTAGTTAGTCCCGTTTTACCTTTTGGACCCTAAAAACGGAACGGAACGAATACGGAAACGAATACGGAATCCTAAAAACAAGCAAATTTGAAAAATTAATAGTAGAAGTAATATGTCTTGTTATATAATAGAAGTAATATGTCTGGTTATTTATTTACATGAGGATTTTTTAGCATCGCAAGTAAAAGAAGAAGCAGACGCTCTAGCGGAAAAATATGGCGTACATTCCCAATACTTACAAGCGAATGACGAGAACGCTCTCAGATCGCTCGCGTCGCAGGCGAGGCTCGTGGTGTCCCTGCTGCCGTACGACCTGCACGGCGCCGTTGCCAGTGCCTGCGTCGGCGCGGGCGCGCACATGGTCACTGCGTCCTATGTCCGCCCCGAAGTGCAAGAGCTACATGATGCGTAAGTAGTCAAACACTAAATATTGCTAAAATCTATATTTCAACCATAAAATTTTACACAAATGAAAACACATAAAATATAACAGAAAGGGAAAAATAACGATCAAATGGGAATAGTCTTGTTCAATAATTTTAAAAAACATTGAAACTTCTAACTGTACAACATATAGAATATATCATGGAGAATGGAAAGCTTTACTTTAGTAAAATTGACACCACCACGTAAAGTACTACTGAAACGCAATGGTTGTAGGTACAGCCTCCTTAGCACTAAGGCTCTTTCTCTGGTAAGAAAAAGTCATTGACTTCCTGCGCATGGTTTTGAATTCGAGCGAAAAAATTATAGAGGAGTGTCTATACAACTATACACTGGGCTGTTTATTCTGTTACCTGCATCCCTTATACAGGGTGGAAGAGGCGGCGCTCCTTTTACTAAAACTGCATATAGGATAAAATATTTCAAACCCAGAACTAAAGAAATTAATCAAGGTACCTCAACAGTTTGAACGTAGGATATTTTTTTTCATTTCACGATTTTTATCCATACCTGTATTTCGTGTGACGCACACATACGCGTGCGACTTTGCCGCCATGACAGGTAAGTTTGTGCGTGCCTATGTTATACTTTACAAATGGCGTTTTATTTTAAAACCATAATTTAATTATTTATTTTGTTTGAAAAAATAACTTTTTCATTTTTGTGAATTTTTTTTTCTGAATTATATTAGGCTTTTATAGAGTAGTTAAAACAGTGGTTTCAATTAAAGTGGCGCTGACAATTCCAACCTGTATACTTAGTACAATAATTGAAAGCGTGACACAAACAGAACAAAATAAAAAGCAAAATTTGATTCTTACCAACTACTTTCTTACTTCTACCTACTTCTTACTAATTACCTACTTATCGTAATTCTTTTAAATATTTTATAAAATGTTTTCAGGGCTAAAGATGCGAGAATAACGTTGCTGAATGAAGTCGGCTTAGACCCTGGTATCGATCACCTACTTGCTTTGGAATGTATTCATGACGTTCAAAGTCACGGCGGCAGAGTCGATTCGTTCGTATCTTATTGCGGAGGTATTATGATACATTTTTTTTAAATCAAGTATTGCAAGAGAGAGAGAAAGATCGTCATTTTGTACACTTTAATACCATTGCACCTTGTATTCTTCTTAGCAATTAAAGGTGTGTGCTTACTATGTATTATACTTACAATATTTTGCAGGATTACCAGCTCCAGAATTTAGCGATAATGCTCTACGATATAAATTCTCCTGGAGTCCGCGAGGAGTCTTACTAAATACAATATCAGGAGCTAAATACCTTAGCAAAGGCCAGGTAGAATAATATTAAAAAAAAATAATATACCTACTTTAAAAATTCAAATTCAAAATATTCTTTATTCAAATAAACTTATTATAAGCACTTTTGAATCGTCGAATGAACATATGAACAAAAAGCTACCACCGGTTCGGAAGGCAGTTGTTCTGAGAAGAGCCGGCAAGAAACTCAACAGTTGCTCTTTTCAAAATCAATGGTACAATCTATTACATTAGTTGGCAGCTATCCTGCATCATTACATACAATAGACATTAATTCCATACATGTTTGTCCTCTAAATATTCTTGAACAGTGTAAAAAGCTTTACTTGTCAGAATTTTTTTTACTGATATTTTAAATTTTCGAAGTGGCAAAGAATACACTGCGGAATTTTATTATATACACGTATGCTCAACCCATAAAAGATTTATTAACTTTTTGGAGGCGAAAACTTGGAGTAACAATCTTATCTTTATTTCTCGTTCCTATCGTAT
>JAAIXI010000248.1:12740314-12894117 GCA_013403645.1 Heliconius nattereri
TTGACGCACATTCGAAATGGATAGAGGTGGAGAAAGTAACAACGACATCAGCTACAATTGTTATAGATAGTTTAAGACGGTTATTTGCACGTTTCGGTTTACCAAAACGTCTAGTGAGCGACAACGGTCCACCATTTTCATCGTCAGAGTTCGCGCAGTATTTGAAACGGAACGGTATAAAGCATACATTAATAGCCCCGTATAATCCGTCAAGCAACGGCGCTGCCGAGAATGCAGTTCGTTCAATTAAGCGTGTTTTAAGGAAGGCACAACTAGACAGAGAGGATTATAGTACGGCTTTAAACAGATTTCTATTTACATATAGAAATACGGAACAAAGTGCTACGGGCCGGGAACCAGCGGTAGCTCTTTTAGGTAGACGACTACGCGGACGTCTTGATCTGCTACGGCCCGACGTATCTGAACGCATTCGCTGCGATCAGTTACGCCGTGAGCAGAGCACGGGCCGTCCGCTACGAGTGTTGGCGCGCGACGAGCCGGTCATGTTACGTAATTATGGTAAGTCGGGTCGTAAATGGACTGAGGGGGTTGTCGCAAACCGAACAGGGCCAGTTTCTTATACTATTGAAACAAATAGTGGGCAAATCCATAAACGGCATATAAATCAATTACACAGTAATAAATCGCGCCATTCATTGAGTAGGACTATAGACGTATCCGATTCAGAGAATCAGGAAGACTTAATGGTTGAAGATGAGTCCATCGCCAGTGAGGAGTTAAGAACTAGTGAGCCACAATCGTCCACGCCACCCGCCGATAATAATCGACGGGAACCTCGAAAAGCTGCTTTACGATGTATAGAGTTGTTAAAAGCATTAAAGAAATAAGTTTTTTTTTTAATTAGTACATAAACTTAGATAAAATATTAGTATAATGTAGATAAAAATATTAGTATAAAATAATTCGTATATTGATATAAAATATATATTTATTATATATTAGTTACAATATATGTATTTTTTTTTTAGTAAAGGAGGAAAAGTGTGAAAAGGAGAAAAAAATAAGATATTTTTTTATGTTAGTTTATAATAGTAGCATAGTAATTAGGAGTACTTTATTAATATGGTGTAACATTAGATAAGTTAGTAAATAAAAGGAGGAAAAGTGTTATGTTCTGTATCGTAAATCTGTAGTCAGTAATAAACCAGTCTGCGTTGAGCTGTCGTGTCTCATTGACGTGTCCCTAAACACAACAATAATCATTCCTCCTAAAACAATACTTTCCTTAATTAAATCAATAGAATAGTTCTTAGTTGGCTTAGGTATACTTTGTTGTGAAATGTAATTAAAAAATATTATCCTGAAATTTTCTGTTATATATAAAAATATTTTATATTTTCAAATATAAAAGCTTATATTTTTTGGGCACGGCTACTTGTTTTTTTATAAAGTAACCCATTTTAAATAGCATGATTATTTTAATTAACGAGGTCATAAACTTACGAATATTGCTATTGCATCTGTGTGATCAATGATCACTATTGATTTGCATGTTATATTCAAATATATAATAACAAATGTTATAATGACTGTAAGAAAAGAAGTCTGTCATTATTTTATACTTTTACAATTCAAAAGAATTCTAAAACTATAAAATAATAACAGACAAGAAATAGAATGCATAAATTTGGCATAAGATAAAGTTCAAGCTAAATAAGTAATAAGTAATATACAACTTACGGGGGTTTAATGACGATATTATATATAATTTATTAAGGTAGAAGAAGTAGACTCTGCTGGGCCACGCGCTTACCACGGCACCGCAGTGCTCGCCAACAGCATATATGTTATTGGTGGATTTGATGGAATGGACTACTTCAACTCGTGCCGTTGTTTCGATGCAGTCACTAAAATTTGGCGAGAGGTTACATAAATTGAGTTGCTATATTAATAATGTTATATTTCTAAATAAAATAAAAAATCAGCTTCACGCTGTATCCCGCATACAGCGGGGTAGGCAGAGGAAACCTAGTATTAAGACACTCCGTTCCCCACTTTCCGCCGAATTCTGAAGGGATTGTGTGTTGAGTGGCGGAACTCAACGTCATGCTTTGCCTCGCCACCAGAGCATGAAAATATAAATTTTAAAGAAACATTTAATTTCGTCCACTGGCGATCGAAGACACAACCAGTCACGTTTACAGTCACGTTTTGGAGAGCCACTACGCCACGAGTGGCCTCAAGTCATATCTGAGTAAAAGGTTTGTTTAGGTAGCACCGATGAACGCCCGTCGATGTTATGTATCTGTTGCGGTACTTGGCGAGACAATTTACGCAATGGGTGGATATGATGGCCATCATCGTCAGAATACAGCGGAACGGTTCAACCATCGTACCAACCAGTGGTCCCTCGTGGCGCCTATGAATGCTCAAAGATCTGACGCAAGCGCGGCTGCTCTGGATAGTATATACACATTATACATATTTAACTCCATTTCTTAACTCGTTTTATATGCTTTTAATGTTATATTTATGTTTAGAAACTATTCTTATTATTTTTTAGATAAAATTTACATAACGGGTGGATTTAATGGGCAAGAATGTATGAATAGTGTAGAAGTGTTCGATCCTGACACTAATCAATGGACGAACTTGGTACCCATGCGCTCCCGCCGCTCCGGTGTTTCCTGCATTGCTTACCACAACAAGGTATCTAGGTATAATACAATTACACTGATATATAATTTATTTATTATTAATTTTATGACATTTTACATGCCTTTCTTAATACTCATTGTAGACGTGATCACGAACAAATTATGTAGGTATCATAGATTACTGATAATTTGCTTTACAAATAAAAGAGAAACTAAAAACTAATGGAAATTTACATTACAGATAAATATTATTATGAACTTATGGTTTTACTTTTATAATTAACTATATTTTATTTTATACCAAATGCGTGCGTAGAACTTACTCGTAACTAACACATTTAAATTTGTCAATTTTTATAAATTGTACTTCCCGTGGACCTACAATCGTGAAATTGATACTGAACCCTCTTGGTCGGCGTGTCTTTATTTACCTATTATGTCATTGAGAATAAAAAAAATAGATAGACTTATCTACTACTATTAAGCAATTGATTTTTCATAAAAATGCAAAACATTTTTGTTACTTTTTCCAATTTTCATTAGATCTACGTCATTGGTGGTTTTAATGGCATCTCAAGAATGTGTAGCGGAGAAGTGTTCGACCCGAATACGAACGCGTGGTCGCCCGTACCGGACATGTACAACCCTCGCAGTAACTTTGCTATAGAAGTAATTGACGACATGATCTTTGCCATCGGAGGCTTCAATGGTGTTACGACGATATATCACGTAGAATGCTACGATGAAAAAACTAACGAATGGTAATTATAGATATTAATCAAATCAAGTTAAGACACTCCGTTTCCCAGTTTCCGCCGAATTCTGGAGGCATTGCGTGTTGAGTGGCGGGACTCAATGCCGCGCTCTTACCTCGACACCAGGGCGAAGATCTAAATAATATAAATCTAAGAATATAAATCTAAGTAAATATTTCGTTTCCTCGAGCTAGGTTCGAACCCACAACCGTCGCGTTACATTCACACCCTTGAGTGATAACTGAGGAACTATATAATGACATTCTACGTATTCTATGTACCTACCTATTTAAAAAAAGGCAAAGTAGATATTTATTTCTAATTTCATATAATTTAATAACTAGGTACGAAGCAACAGACATGAACATCTATAGATCAGCATTGTCAGCTTGCGTGATTATGGGACTGCCGAACGTGTATGACTATATACACAAACACCGGGAGCGCCTCATGGAGGAGAAGCGTCAAAAGATTCTACTATCTGAAACTGCTCGACACGGACAGCACCGCACCGCTCTACCTGATGTAATGAATGAGATGAACTCTGATAGATGGATGTTCAATTTCACTTAGTATTTAGAGGTTTACATTTACTTAGGAAACATTCGGTTTTGACTTTTGTTTAATTTGTTTACTTAATATTACCTTATTTGATTTACTTCTGAATATATATTTTCTATGACTGAAATAGCATTAGACAGACAAACACTAGTTTAGTATATATATTGCATATACGTTAGCAATATTTTATTTATTTACATCACGTTCCTGTTATTGTTATGAGTATTATAACTTGAAACTATATTTTGCGATAAAATTACTCTAAAGGTCGACTAAATCATAACTATTATGATATGCAATCTTTATTTTATCAATTTTTTTAGTTTTGAATAAGTTAATTTATAAGATATTATAAAACAGCACATACTAACTTTCAAGTATATTTAAAGAAAACTGGACCTAATTCATGAATATTTTAAAAAACACCCTATTATGATACTATAGGTACATTTTTATCCGTAAAAATCTGAATTTTTATACACAAATGCAGTAATTATGTATTCGTGGCGATTATAACTTATACGTAAAATAATATTTTATAATCTAATAGTATTATTGCGTTCCATAAAATTGCAAAATAAAAATAATTTAAAGAATTCAAACAATTTGATTGATTGATTGAATAAACAATTGAAAGTTTGCAATGTTTGACAATTTTTGGTACTTTAGGTACACTTGATGGATGACAATGATGATATGCTAGAGCAACTTGGCCTAATGGACAATCACGTTAACAACGACTTGCAGATACCGCCACCGCCACCGCCTCCGCCTCAACACATGGAGCATGACAGGAATTAATTATAATCATATATTCAATAATATTTAGGTTGGTTAATGACGCTTTATATTAAAATATCTTATATTGAATAATTTAAAATAAAAAATATAATATAATAGTTTTTGACAGGAAACTACAAGAGACCTGCTATAATACATAGTTACGAGCAAAGTAACGCCTTGGATTGACTACTTCTTTAAAAATATTAATATTATAGTTAACTAAATATCATGTGTAGTATCAGTGAAATTTTTATATCAATATATTCATTTTAGAATATCTGGCTTGTTCAAAGGTTTTGATAATTCGTAATATGAATGGTATAACATGTATATTTTAAAATATTTTTTTGATATGTATTAAAATTTTCGTATAGTATATTATATTAATTCGAGCATGTATAAACGATTGTTTTAATTTTTTTTCCACAACTAACCCTTACAAATTTATATTTCTTTACTAACATTATAAATAGGAAAAATCGGAGTATATGCACTAATCTCGGAAACTACTGGTTCGAATTGAAAAAATGTTTTTGTGTTTGATAAACGTTGTGAAATGAAAAAAAATCCTACGTCTAAACTGTTGAGGTATCTTATTTAATTTCTTTAGGTATGGTTTTGAAATATGCTGTTCCCATAAAATAAGCGCTGACAATTCCACCCTGTATATTTTTTTACTGAGTGACAAATGACAAACACACAGTTATTGTAATTACACTTATTTTGATGTGTTTATAAGTTCAGTTTATTCTTGTAGACGGTCTCTAACAACTTATTAACCCACTTAAATACTCGTAGTAATCAGATTATTAAATATATTGGGTAGTTCATTATATATAAATAAGTTTTAGTTATCTAATTGTGCGTATCAAGTACCTGTCGAATTTGAAACAGATTTTTAAGTGGTATTAGTTCGTAAGTATGTAAATGCAATAAATATTTTTTATATAAATACATCCATAGATTAACAGTGCAATACAAAACCATAAATATATAAAAAATATATCCATACAGGTGAACTCTAAAGCCAAAATCAAATAAATTGTGATTTATTCGAAGTATTTAATATATTTACTACTCAATTGCCAATAATTGTGTATTCTATTATTCATATTATATATGTTTGTTTTAGTGTATATCCATACACTAAAACCAATATTGCCTTATTTAATAACATAATATACATTTTTCAATAAATAACAAATTGAAAAAAATATTCAAAATCCAATAGGAACGTGCCATTAAATATTTATGTACCCAGAAACACATAAATTGATTCAAGTAATTTGATTACATATCGCCATTACCTCATTTAATCTTTTAAATTATAAAAAAATGTGTCAAAGTTATATTTCTAAGTTATATTTTTAAATGTCGTATTTGTATTCTTATTTTTCACATATAACACCCTCCCCAATAGTACTTGCTTGAACTAAATTACTAGTTTCATTAGTTAATGTACGCTGCCACGCTCGCTCGGTCCAGGCAACAGCAGTAAAGCAAGCTCCATTACTAATAAAGGCACGTAACGTTACTGCACCAATTCCTCGTCCTAAACACCTAAAACCGTCCGACTTTACTGATTTTACAAAACAATCCCAAGCACTTGAATATCGTCCAATAGAATCACCTTGGAATCTTGATTTTACGACGTCTATAGGATACAATATAATCCATGACAATGCTCCCGCTATTCCTCCAGCCGTAAACACTTTCATGACCGACTGATCTCCTCGAGTCATCGCTTCGTATGATGTGAAGTAAATAGCAAAAGCTGGACTATCTCGAGCTATTGTTATACCCAAGCCCCGAAATAAAGCTTTATATCCGCCAGTTCGCAAAATATGACGGGCTCCACTCCACGCACCGGTAGGTACGCCCTCTTTAGGTTTCGCCAACTGCTGTCGTGTTTTTACTAGTTCGACTGGTGCACAGGCAAAACTTTGTAACATCCCTGCGACACCGCCGGCTATTGCATGTGTCGACAAAGAATCCGGATGAGGCAGGGCTCGTCTTGTATTTCCATAAGCACCGAAAACTATAGCATTTATTCCTGCAATGCCACCTAAAGGAGCCCCGACTCCTCTATATGCCATTGATAATGTTCCTCCCTTTAAAAGAGTTTTAGCGCATTCTAATGCACTACCTCTACCTGACTGTACATGCACTTTTAAGGTATCTAATGGATGACCAGCAATAATTCCAGCACAACCTGAAGATTGAAAGTAATGATAAGATACAATACTAAGTACTAACATTACAATACTTGCAGTCAAATTATAAATATGTGAAATGCTAAAAGATTTAACGATATATTTTTTAACTTACCACCAATACATCCAGCAATAAAATCCAGTGCCATTATCGTAATTATAAGTATTGAATACTTATTAATATAATCGTTACCTGTAACCGAATAACAGAAATCATGTTGTGTTGTGTTCTTCGAAAACGTTAACTGAGTAACATTTAAAATTTCTTTACGAAAAACTTCTTTACTTGCAAATATTTAATTATTTATAACGTTTTTGGTTTGCGTTACTCGCTATCTGGTGAGTACGCACATCTCACCATCATTAGTCTACAAAACATCAGAAAAGACGAATCATTTCTTAACTTATTAATAAACTTTTATACAATGATTGGCTCACATGACCCTTGATAAGCAGAAAGTGTTCCTCACCTTCTTGTTTGTTCAAATTAAGTAATCGTAGTGGGAGTTGACGTTGTCACCACTAGATGTTATTCCAATAAACATATTGGTGATAAAATGTTTAAGATTTATCCAGCGAAGTAGCAGCCGAATGGATGCAAAAAATATTGTGCGAAGTTGTCCACCGGTCGGTCACCGTCTCGGTTGTACGGGTCTGTCCGACAGAGACCCTTCCACCCCTTATCTGTACGGGTCAGGTTTATCTCAAGGGGCACAATATTACTTCAAATATCTGCTATCATATATAAAATTTTCTTTACGTGAATAAGTAAATATAACTACGTATATTTTAAGAACATTTTTATTTGATAATAATATTTAGTCTAATATTGATTTGTCTTGATTATATATATATATATATATATGTATGTACCATCTACTACTTCGTAGCCATTAAACATTTACGAACTTATGTTTAATAATAAACTTATAGAACCTAAATATTACGTACTAAAGACTTAAATTTGTTCTAGAATGTACTTTAATGATGTACCTATGTAGATAGAGCTTGGACCGTGAATGTAAGCGGTTATGCACATTTTAAAAGGGCCCGAATGTAAACTTAATCCTACTTTTGGGTACACTATAGATTGCACCTAAATTATGATTGTTTTTGAAAGGAATCTCGTGGGTGACCCCGAGTCACACTTGTCCGGCTTATTATTATTAAATAATAGAGTAGAAGTAAAATAAATGCAAGATATAAGTATATTTATAAAATACATTTTACAAAATCGTTATATAGTCCTGTCCCATTGAGGATTCGGTCCCCTTTTGAGGATTGTAGGTAAAAGGCAAGTACAAAGTGCAAACGTTGACAAATTTATGTATTATACGTAATGTGTTTGAGTCGTATGAGTTTATTTTTAAAATGACTAAAATATATATTATAAAATGGCGGCTACCCTATGTGCGTACGCATGTTTGCAGATCTCTCAATTTTAACAATTCTGTAATGGTCATTTGCTCCAAAAAAAACTAGACAATTTCGATCTGTTTGTCACAAGGCAAAAGGTTTCTTCTTTGTATATTAGTTCTGAATTGAACATTCTAATTTTAATTAATAAAATTTTATAAGATATAAAATAAAATATTTTGACATAAGATTGGATAAGAAAGGATTTCAAAATTAAAAGGTTTATGTCTCATTTCATTCCCAACATAGATATGACAAGTAAACCTGAATATAATTTGCCAAAATTAAATTAATTCTTGTCGTACTAAATGGGACAACCATATAAAAGTAGTGGCGCCCTCATTTTTCCTTACTCCTTTTTGCCAATCTATAGAATATGAACAGATTAGGTACAAATGTAAATCACAAGTCACGACAAATGTCATTAAGATTATTATTTGACATGTGTCAAATGTTAATTCACGTCAATAATTGTAAACACACACAACATTATCTCTTTTGTTAACGTACAACCTCCTTATCTTCTTCTCCGTATCTTCTCCACACAACGTTATATGTGCTCAACTGGCACGCTCAGAACTCTATAATCAAAGATCCATACCATACACTAAACACACAAGCATTAACTCTGTAGAGTACGATGTTCCTTTAGATTTACAGAGTATAGTCATACTCAGTTTCAAGCACTATAAAAGAACTGAATACACAATACAGACCATTGTGTACCATAACATAATTATTTGATAATGTGCAACATCAACCTTTTTGCCATGAGCAATAACCAATCCTTACAGAACTGTTGGTGGTATGAATGTAAAGTTTTTGTACGTCTAGTGTATTTAATAGTATTCTGTTAAGTATCATTTCAGAATATGTATGTATAATGTAAATTTATAATACTCCATAAAAATACAAAAGTTAAATTCTGCTCAGTATTTTGTACACATATATGGTATCTTTAATTTATTTGCTTTTTGACATTTTAATATTTTAATGATTTAAATGTACAAACAATAAATATGGCAAATAAAGAAAAAGTAAAAATTGAATCTTCTATAGATTTGGAAAGTAAAATTCCTTTCACTGCAATTGTTGATATAAATCAAGCAAAAATATTATTAGATGATACAATTGTTTCTGATAAATCTAATATTGAGACCACTTTGAATGGAGAATTTAAAAAGAAATTAGAGGAAAACATTGATCTAAAATCTATTTGTCGAGTTTGTTTGTCGATGGACAATAACATGATTTCACTTATGTCCAAAACTAGGCACTTAAAATTTGCAGATATGTTTTCAGCTGTTTCATGTATTAAAGTAAGTCTGTTTGTTGCCAATCCTAGAAAATTACTAATAATGTTTATTGTATAGGATAAATTATATTTTGAAATACAGTTTGCCGTACATTTTAACATTCTATATGTAAAATTAAAATAATAACATTATATAATATTTGCTTAGGTTCATCTAGAAGAAAACCTTCCATTACAAATATGTCTAACTTGTCACAATGATATTGTGCATTTCTATGAGTTTAAAACAAAATGTTGCAACACTGATAATTTTCTTAGAAAATTAGTAAAGCCAAGCAGCAACTGTGATTATGATCAACATCTTAGGTAAGTTTTACAGTTTTTTTGTTAAGAAAATGACCCTATATTATTTCAGAAAAATAATTTATATTTTACTTAACCAGATACTCTAATAAAAAGGATATAGGAACACAAACAACAATTATTGACATAAATAAGAAAAGTACATCTGGAATACATCCTGTAAGCAATCTTAATCAACACATAGGAAACATAGAAGATGACATAAACAATAAAACTAGTTACATAACAGAAAGACTTGATGATCATGAAGGTAACACCATCAAATCTCAATATATCAAATATATAGTTTCAACTGCATAATTATTTAATAATTTAGAAGTATAAATTCTAAATATAATGGAAATGAGAAGTATAAAATGTAGTAATATGATAATGGATATAGAAATAATGTAGTTCAATAACATTCCATCTTTCAACATGTTTAAACACAAGTTTTAATTAAAATATAAAAATAAAATAAGCTTGGATTTGCAGAAATTGAATATTTAGAAGAAGAATTTTTTTATGTTACTGATGCCTATAAGGAACCTCCAAAAGACATCAAAAGGTAACTCTCATTGGCTTATTTACATTTTAAGATACTGTTTTCTCTACATGCTACAATGATGAAACACAACACCAATACTTTGTCCTGAGATATAATCCACAGCTGTTCTGTTTACAATCAGATGCTGTGCCACTGCTGCACAATGGCCTCTGATTTACATTTCTTTTTTTTATCAGTTTCATGTTGCAGGATATGCAGAATGAGCCTGGTTTTAAGATATGCTCCCTACTTTCCGCCGAATTTTGAAGGCGTGACGTGTCGTTGGCGAAGCTTAACGCCGCGCTTTGCCTCGACACCACAGTGAAGAAATGAAAATATTAAATATTTAATTTCCTCGAGTGCAGAATAAAACTCACAGCCAATTTGTTTACAGTACACGCTTGTGCCATTGCGCCACTACGAGCCTGTTTAATTTATATGTGACTTTGAATAAACCATTATATATTTATTTATATATAAACTTAGCTATGCATTATTTTCATTTCAGTAAGCCAATGTCATCACAAAAAGAAGGTAATGTTTAATTTAATTAAATAATCAAAGAAAGAATATTACTATCTTAAATAGTGCGCATAATTTGCAGATTTGAAACTAACCAAAACAAAGACTACACATAAAAATAAATTAAAACGATGTCTCAGCTGTGAATTGTGTTCAAAGGTAAAACTGCCTAAATATAATTTATGCTAAGCCAACAATCATTAGAACAATACAAATTAATATTTAAAATGTTTTGTTGATGTATAGTATTTGAAAATAGTATATTTCGGTGTAATTATATAATATGATCAAAGCTATAATTAAAACAAGTATATTATTTGGCTTTATTACTCCTTATAGATAGAATGGCTCCTGCTTATAGATAGAAATACATAGTAAAGCTATAAAAAATTGCTGCTGCTGCCCTGCTTATAGAAGGGTTGTATATTAACAGATAGCGAAATTTAACGCCGCGCTTACTCGTATTTCTACAAACTCCAAAGCGAGGAGCTGAAAATATTTCAGTTCCCTGAGTGGGAATTGAATCTACATCTGTTGCCTTTACTAGTGGAGCAGTGCTCCACTGTGTCACAATGGCTCCTTGTGAGGGAATATTAAGTGCGATGCAGCAAATAATATAAATTAAAAATATTTATTTCCAGAAGTTCATAAAATCAAAAACCTTAAGGGCGCACTTAAAGGAATGTCGTAGTAATAACATTTTAAGTAAGAAACCATACAACTGTGGACAATGCAAGGAATCATTTATCTGTGAAAGTGATCTTCAAATACATTCTGCTTTACATAATAAAGGCAATAATTGGACTTGCAATAAATGTCTAAAAGAGTTTACAGGTATATAATTATAACCTTTATTCGTAGGTAGCTTTTAAACGGAACAACGTTATATTTAACAAATATACAATGTATATTACAGTAGCGGCGTTAGGGTAGGGCAAGCCTGGGCGACCGCCCAGGAGCGCCGGACTATAAAGGGCGCCGCGACGGGCATCTGCCCATTTTTGTCCGGTCTGTTTTGAATTTTATTAAAGATCGCAACTTACAAGAACTTTTATCAAATGTATGGATAGCATTGCGTATATTATTGACTATACCTGTAACGGTTGCTATTGGGGATTGGGTTGTGATGCGTACATTTTGGTCACTTTATTCCGGAGAGTCGGTTTGCTTCTCTTCCAACGATCCTGATACCTGTGCAGCTGCCGTTGCCGATGTATATATATATATATATATATATATATATATATAGTACATATGTATATATTTATGTATATAGTATTTATATTCTTAGCACTATAGTGCCAATCGGTGACAAATCACCGGTGAGTAAGGATCCGAATGTGAATTCCCCAAATAGGTAGTATAGTCGAGCCTCTAGGTACTTTAAACGGCAACTTACCAGAGCAAGTTCCGAGTATATCGCCAAAATCGGCGAGAACCTTGAGAGCGGCACGTCCAGAATTCATCACTTTTGGGCGCCCTCAAAGGCAGTACTCGGTAACTTTAGCAAACACACGCAAAAATTAAATGACACACACACACACATTAAATGACATCTCGGTCAATTTACCTTAAACTTGGTTTTGAGTGACCGAAGAATTCTGCTTCGGCAAGTACCTGCGCCGCATTGACAGGGAGCCGGACGCTCAGTGTCACCACTGTGCCCATTGCGGGGAGGTGCACACACGCTCGCCGAGTGTGTAGCTTGAGAGGAGCAACCCCGTGTCCTCACAAATGAAGTAGAAGGCGATCTGTCGCTGCCTGCCGTATTGCGAAGGAGGGATGGTTGGACGTGATATCGCAGAAGGAAACTGCGGAACGGAAGAGGGAACTGTTAGCTCCCTTCCCCGGCCGCAGAAGGCACACCGGGCGCAGGAGAAGGGCGGACAACGCTCTTTTCCGGCCCCCATGAATGGATCCAGGGGCGAGGGACTTGGGGAAATCACCGCTTCCCTATTTGACAGACCCTTGTTGCGGGGGCGCGCCTCTGAGATGATGCACGAGGTCTCACTACCCAGCTCAGGAGACGAGGCCCAGACAGACCTGGCCAGTACTAGTGTGGGGCTGTGGATGAATTCGGACTCCCGCGGCCCCGCGCTCCCGTGCGTGGAGACACCTGGGTGGTTTTAGCCGGTAAGAGTCCGGCACGACCCCTCCGCCTTCCCCGGGCGGAGGTAGTCCATGAGAACTTCCCCCCGTGAAAAAAAAATGGGTGACCGAAGAATAACGCCGCCAACCTTTCCGCGGTGCCAGAGCTCAATGCCTAAAGTTCTACACAATAATCACAAGTCGAGCGAGCCAGACGGCATCCTTCCTTTAGTGCTCCGTTCATACGCTCCTGCGCTGACAGCGGTGCTAACGTGTTTTTTCGCCACTCTTACTGAGTCGGCGTAGTCCTAGACTCTGAAAAGAGCGCTCTTATCCACCGGATCTCAAAGTTTCTGATCCACTCCAGGCCTATTGCTATCCTTCCTGTTCTCGAAAGTGATGGAGAGCTTCATAAAAAGCCAGCTCTTGGTTTATCTGAAGGATGACCGATTGATTAATGACATGTTTCCTAATGGGTTAACAGGAACTTGATTCAATTCATCCCCAAAAAGACACGAGTTTGCGCGTTGACCACTAAGCCCCATTAAAATTAAACCCCATTTGTGGTGTCGCCAGTCTTCCAAAACACTCCCCTAATAAGGGGTGACGCTAAGGCCCAATGTGCCCAACTTTCGGTTCGCCGAGCCCAGGTTCGGCCTCATGACGAGTACTGTTCTCATCTCTGGGTTGATGCATACCAGAATCAGCTTGACCTATTTAATACATGCGGACCGCATACAACGTAGAGCCGTTCGGATCGTTGGAGACTCAATGATGTGTGAATGGCTTGCAATATTGGCTTTGTGTGCAGATATGTGCTCGCTGTGCGTTATCTACCCCATGTGTTCTGGAGAACTGTTCGACCTGTTACCTGCCGCCGAATTTTCTAACCGACAGTAAGTCACAAAATCAAGTATCATCCACATCATCTGGATACGTGCCACTCTACTTCTGTGCGGTTTGGATTCGGTTAGGAACTATCTTCTACACCGAACGTAACTGTAGAATGGCCTACCTATGGTAGTATTTTCAGGTTGAAACGACATGGGTACCTTTAAAAAGCGCGTTTTTCTCCACCTTAAAGACCGGCAACGCATCTGTAGCCCGCCCCTCTGGTGTCTGGTGACACGGGGTCGTAGGCGGCGGTGATCACTTACCATCAGGTAACGCGTACGCTCACTTGCCTTGTGTTTTTTTTTTCAATAAACAAGGAGTTTTTCAAGCTGAAGCTAATAAGAACATACTTGCAATCCACAATCTCGCAATCTAGAATAACAAACTTAACAACTTTATCAATCAAAAATGAGATTGCAGAAAACATAGACTTTGAATGCCTAATAAACGAGTGCCTAATAGAAAGACTAGATAAGTGAAATTTTATTCGTTTTTTAAATATATTTTCACTGTACCCATTCCCTTTTTTGTATGAAATTAAATTTTAGTTAGGGGGCGCCGAAAAAACTTCGCCCGGGGCTAAAACCGGCACTGTGTATATACATACAATTATTCACTTAGTATGTGTGTATTAATCGCCTAGTAGGACTGTTGACTCTTTTCGTACATAGTTATACTCTCCATCAGCATCTCAGTTTTTTCTGCGTTGCAAAGTGCGTTGTTTTTCTGTGTATAGTACAGTATGGTTGATAAATCGTGGCTGCCCTGAAGTAAACAGTAAATGCCGGCGCAGACTTGATTTTAGGATATTTTTCATTTTTAATTTTCTTCTCGAGTGAAGAAAGCACGAAAGCTCAGAAGGCCTAACTTCAGGGTGGCCCCGTGCCGTGTCTCATACAGAGCGCGCGCGGTTCCGGCGCCACATCCGCCGCCACATGCAGTCCGAGCGCTATGCATGCGACCGCTGCGACAAGACGTTCGCAGAGCTGTGCGCGCTGCGGCGCCACGTGCGCGTCCACACCGGTCAGGAACGCGAGAAGAAGCACTGCTGCCACGTGTGTGACAAAAGGTACACTCTTCAGAAAAAAATATTACGATTGGGAAAACATACACATTTTAAGGGTTCCGTACCTCAAAAGGTAGAAACGGAACCCTTATAGGATCATTTTATTGTTCGCCTCTCTGTCAAGACTCTTTCAAAGTGAAATAATGTAAATAAATATGTATAGTATAATTGAAAATTTTAAAGTAAAATGTGTACGGGTGTGTGGGTGCAGGTTCTGTGACAGTAGCCAGCTTGGCGTGCACATGTCGCGGCACACGGGCGCGCGGCCCTGCGCCTGCGACGTGTGCGACAAGCGCTTCCCGTCGCGCCGCCTGCTCGCCTCGCACCGCCGCGTGCACTCTGACCTCAAGCAGTTCGCCTGCCTCTACTGCGACAAACGGTGACCGACATACTATTACGACCTCAGTAGGCAGAATAAACCTACTGCCAAGATGGTCCGCTCTCCATTTTCAGAATGAATTCGGAACGCTTACCAGAATGGGGAAAAGAAAATTTATTCTCTTTACTGGAAGTAGTATACACATTCATCGCAATATATATGACATTACATTTCACTACTAAATTTAGAATTCTCTTTAAAAATTCTTGATCCGTCATGAACCGTCGTCTACCTCAAAAAAATCGCGACAATAACGTAACTGTCGTCGTTAAAGTTTTTGCCACGGAGCTGTTCCATGAGAAGAAAGAAAGAAGTTGTTAACAAATAGCAGTATTCACCAATTCAAAACCCTCTTCTTGACCGACAGTAATGGCCACTTGCAACTTTGTGAGCCAGTGCGTTGTCTTGGTATAACAGCACTCCAGCCTGCAGTTTGCCACGCCCTTTCTCCTTGATAGCCTCCCGCAATATACTGCGTAGAAGGAGCCCGTAATAGTGGCTCACATGTCAAAGCGTCCCAAAAAATGGACTCCATAACCGGATCTGTTGAGATGCATTTTAAATTTCTTCGGCGTTAGTTCTTCCGCTTGTTTCCAAATCATCGATTCTTATTTAGGTTCAGGATCAAAGTGGTAGGTAGGTGGAAGTGGCCATGTCGTTCTCGTCTATGGTCACAAGACTTGACAAAAATTCTCCTAGTCGGCTTCTAACTTATCAAGATTGTCTCCACATCAAACCAAAACCGACATAGCAAATATCGACATGTTTTTTTCTTTTACTCGTCAGTTAACATTCTCGGCATCTAACGTGCCTTTCTCATACGTAACTTGTTCAAAAGGATTCTTCCATTTAACTCAGCCTCAACTACATGCCTGATTTGATCAATATAATTTTTCACCTTTTTTACGTTAGTTTTAGTAAGCGATGAAGATGATTTCGCAATGTTCGTCTACCCTCAATATTCTTCCCAGCTTAATCTCCTTGGAGCAGTGTGCGATAATGGAATATGGAGTAGTCTTTTAATGTTTCCACCAAGTCGCTGTGTATGTCTTTAGTAGACATTTTTTTTAAAGTAGGATATTGGATGACAGCTTTCATTTTTTTTATGCTATGCTATGTTGATGTTAATAAGGTTAACCAGGCATGTTAAACAAGCCAGAGGGGAAGCTAGAGGGTGTCCAGACTAATATCTGTCCGATATTGGTTTGTGGGCATACGGGTACGCGACCCCGGATCCTTGAGCCGCCACTCTTATATCCTCATCCAGTCCGTAGGAATGGTGTCCTCCCCCCCCACTCCTCCTCCTTTCTCCAGCTCACTCCATTACCTATCCTACCCCCCTCTATTTTCCTCTCCCTTTGGTTTTTCCCCACAAAGGGGTTTTTGGAGGTCAGACGGCAGTCGCTCCACGAAAACCACAAACAGCCACAACATGGAACGAACCAACAACAGACTGGGTACGGCTAGGGCGTCGCCGCAAAACGACGCGCAGGCACATCGCCCTACACCTGCGACAAGTGGGCAAGGGCTACCGTGTCAAGNATGTTGGCCGGCACTATCTCGGCACACTCAGGAGCTTCACGTCACGGAAATGAAGATGCTGAGGTGGATGTGCGGCGTAACGCGGTCTGACCGCATACGCAACACATTTATTCGAGGTAGTCTTGGGGTCCGCCTGGACGTCCAAGGAAGCGCTGGCTGGATGTCGTGATGCAGGACATGAGAGCCAATGGTCTAACCACTGAGGAAGCAAAAGACCGTGCAAAGTGGAGTAGGTTGAGTAGGAGGGCAGACCCTGGCAAAAGCCGGGATTAATGCCAGGAGGAAGAAGTTAAACAAGCCAGGTTAACAACATCCAGTAAAAAATATTAGAATTTATTGTCTGGTGTAGAAGAACTAACATAATATATATTTATTTTAAACTTTTGAATATCTATTAATAAACTTTGTTTTTAAAAGTTTTTTGGTCGGCTCTACTTTTAGTGATTAGATACATAAGAAAGTTTGTATAAACAAATGCAAAAAAACTCAGTTTATGCCTCGCGAAGTATTACCACCGGTAATATGGGCTGCATAGAAAGTGGCTATATTATTTTATTTAGAACAACACAATATACAGTGAACACTAACAACATTTAAAAATAAAAAAATACAAATTTTAATACAATACACGGGTGTTGACGGTAGGCCAATTTGACACCTACAATATAATTATTTTACGAAATATATACACATACAATTATATAACGTTAAAAATTTTTAAATAATAATAACAAATTTACAATTGGTAATTAACTATTTATAAAAAATACCTTCAACTTACGTTTAACCACTGCCTCATCTTAAATTTTCTTCATTTGTGAAGTTATTTCTAAAGTAAATTCATTGGTGAAATTTTCTTAAAAAAACACAGTTCGAAATTCATGACAACAATTATGTTAATAGTTTTCGCCACGAGTCGACGCGAAACACCCACCATCGAACGCACACCGGGGAAAAACCATATGTATGCTCCATATGCGGCAAGGCCTTCATACAGACCTCCAACTTGAAATTGCACATGAGAACTCATACAGGTATTTCCTATCTTACAAGTAATTTAATGGACACAAGGCTGTCTCTTATAAGTGTTTTAGGGTTCCTTATTTAAAAAGAATAAAAGGGACCCTTATAGGATCACTTTGTCGTGTCGTCTGTCTATACCTATGTCGGTTTGAAAAGATAATTTTTCTTAACAATTTGTGTAGGTATCAAGCGTGTAATATATGGATCTGGAGTGTATATAATTAGCAATACACTTCATATTGTATCTTCAAATTATAAAACTTTTGGTATAAATTAAAAAAAAAAGAATTTTAACATACTCTACTTGTTAATACAAATATTAGATAATACCGTTAGTCTGTTAAAATTAATATCCTTTTTTTATTTTACATTATACAGTAAATTTTGTAATTTATAGGCAATATAAATTATTCAAAACAGTAATGGAATGATTAGATAGGTAAAAATAATATTGTATTATACTTTTATAATAGGTATGATTGCGGCAAACGTCATTTAACTTCAATCCTATTATTATAATAAGCCGGCCAAAAAGTGGTGTGGTTGTAGAGTAAATAATTTTAAGAAAAAAATATTTAGGCTTATGTAAAAAAAATAATAGATTTTTGAAATTTCCGTTTGTCTGTTTGTACACACATCTTCTGAACTATTGAACAGATTTAAACTAACCTTTTTGTTTTGTAGTTATTAAGTCGGGGGTAAGACTGATCTATTTCGAAATTATTAAACGATTGCTTCTTTATGTGGAAGAACACTTTAAAAATGTCAAAAATATTTAATAAATAGTACCTATTCGTGCGTTATAAATTCCGCTTTTCAACACGCATTATAACAAAAATTAGGCGGGCAACAAACGTGTACCATTACTGATTTATGACAAAATATATTGGAATGTTCTTTAGGAGAAAAGCCGTATACGTGTGACATATGTCAACGTAAATTTACGTCAGGCTCGTCACTGACGTGCCATCGACGCACTCACACCGGAGAAAAACCGTACAGCTGTCCTGTATGTGAGAAGAGGTAAGGAATATCTAATACATGGTTTATATGCTTGTGATGACTCGGCAAACGCTCACAAACTAACGCTAAACGTATGAACACCTCGCAAGCGTTTGCCGCAAACTCCCTTTGATCTGTGTTCAAAAACCGACACTGGTCCGGATCCGAGACTAGCCCTCGCAAGCCGTAACAAGCCACGACTTGGTGTTTGTGGAAGCTCGGCCAACCTTCACATACGTATAAACAGGCTAAAAGATATATGGTTCCCATAAACAATCTTCATTTCTCTTAATAAACATAGAAATTAAACTTAATTATTACATCGTTAATACAGTTGTTTGTTTTACTTGCTCTATATTTAATTGACCAATCTTCATTGGTTGAGTTTGGTTAAAAGTAATCTTTGCTGTAAATTGACGCCCAAAAGCCTCAAAGCTTCTTTCCTAAATTTTCCTAATATATAAAGAAAACGGAAGTGGGGCTCTGATGTTGGACCCCATATTTTACAAACTTCTAGAGGTAACCAGGTGCTTCTACATCTCTTCCTTATTCTCTAATAAATCTATATTGGATAATTTTTCTTGTCAATGTAGACGAATTTAAGATGTATTTTGTTCGGTACGCAAGGTTCGCGCGCACCGACATCCGCACACACCTGCGGCAGCACAGCGGCGAGCGCCCCTTCGCCTGCTGTGCCTGCCCCAAGGCCTTCGTCAACGCGGCGCGCCTGCGCGACCACTACCTCATGCACACTGGTAACTGACACACGCAAATACACATGTACAACTTAAACTTAAGTAAATAAAAAACAAATATTTACACGAACATATGTATTCAAAGGTAAAATTCAGAAACCAACCTCCCCAGAAAATATATCTAGATACGCCCATGTATATATATACATATATATTTATTCAAATATTTGCATTTACAGGTGAAAAACCCTATGAATGTGCTGTCTGTTCAGAGAAGTTTAAAAGAAAAAAATACTTAGCTAAACATATAAAAACCCACGAGAGAGAATGCAAAAATAAAGGACTTGTAATTGTACAACAGATGCCGTTGGTAATGGATGATAATGTTATTTTCGCTGACAATGATACAAATAATATTTTAGCAGAAGCTAGAGGAAAAACCAAATTCAATTGTGAAAGGGAAAATAAAGATATTTTATTAACTGAAGAAATCCCATTAGAGGTATCTGGAGAGCTAATATTACAAGAAGATAGTAACATGAAGACTGAACTTGTCGTTGAAGATAATGTACAAAGTACTTTGGATTTTGAAACAACTCAATGTTTGAATGGCAATGAAACTTATATAAAAAAAGAAGTGGGTGATGTAAATTTAGTGACTGTAAATGAAGATGGTGTAAATATATCCTCGTCATCCGTATTAGAAGGTACAACTATGAAATTGTATCAGTTAGATCAAAGCTTGGTTCAAATTCAAACATCTGGAGGTCAAGTAACTATAAGAAAAATCACTAGTAAAATGACTGCAAATTTTTGAAGGATCTAAGAAAACTACTATAGACTGTATGTTCAGCTTCACGTTGTATCCCGCACACAGCGGGGTAGGCAGAGGGAATCTAGTGTTAAGACACTCCTTCCTCCTGGCATTAATCCCGGCTATTGCCAGGGTCTGCCCTCCTACTCAACCTACTCCACTTTGCACGGTCTTTTGCTTCCTCGGTGGTTAGACCATTGGCTCTCATGTCCTGCTTCACGACATCCAGCCAGCGCTTCCTTGGGCGTCCAGGAGGTCTCACTCCAGGAACTGATATAGCAAGGCACTTGCATCCGACATAGTTCTTAGGCCGGCGCGTAACGTGGCCAAACCATCTCAGACGACGCTCTTGGAGCTTATCCGCTACGTCACGGACCCCAAGACTACCTCGAATGAATGTGTTGCGTATGCGGTCAGACCGCGTTACGCCGCACATCCACCTCAGCATCTTCATTTCCGTGACGTGAAGCTCCTGAGTGTGCCGAGATAGTGCCGGCCAACATTCGCTGCCGTATAAAAGAACCGGTCGGATGATGCTCTTGTATATCAGCCCCTTGAGCTTGGGCGGTATTCTGCGGTCGCAGACCACACCAGTGACCTCCCGCCATTTGGCCCAGGCAGCGCTTATCCGCCCTTGGACATCGTGATCGATGCCTCCAGACTCGTGCATAACGGATCCAAGGTACCTGAACTTCTCCGACTTAACGGCTGGCTCAGGACCTATAAGGATGGTGCTCGAGTCCCGGCTCCCGCAGGCCATGTACTCTGTCTTCGACACATTTAGTTTAAGACCGCCGTTCTCAAGCGTACCCTTCCAGAGGTTCACTTTACGCTCCAGCGTCAGTCGGTTCTCGGCAATGAGTGCTATGTCATCGGCATACATCATCAGCCATGGAGGCTGGTCCTGGATGTGAGCCGAGACAGTATCGAGCACTACATTGAATAAGAACGGACTAAGAGCCGAGCCCTGGTGAACCCCCACTGTAATCGGGAAGGGTCTAGTATCGCCAACAGCAGTCCTAACCATAGAAGCGGAATCGTGGTACATGTCTCTGATAATCTCAATATAGGCCTCAGGGATCCCTTTGGATCGCAATGCCCACCAGATACACTGACGAGGCACACAGTCAAAGGCCTTCTGCAGATCTAAAAAGGCCACATGCAGAGCTCTCCTTTTTTCCCTGTATGCCTCCATCAAAGTTCTGAGGGCGAAAATGGCGTCCATGGTGCCCGATCCTGGCTGAAATCCATATTGAGACTCAGAGATAGTACACTCTCGGCGGAGCCTGAGGTCGATCATGCGCTCGAAGAGCTTCATGGTATGACTCATAAGCTTAATGCCCCTATAACTACCACAATCTTGAACACTGCCCCTTCCTTTGTAAATAGGGGTAATAAAGCTAAGCCGCCACTGATGCGGCATCTTACCAGTGTTCAAGATATGGTTAAAAAGGTCAGTAAGCATGAGCACACCAAGAGAGCCCAACGATTTCCACGCTTCGATCGGAATGTCGTCAGGTCCCACCGCTTTTCCGTTCTTCATGCGTCGAAGGCAATTACGTGTTTCGTCAAGGGTTATTGGGGCAATAAGTCCGAGGTTAGGCGGTGGGTCGTGATGAAGACTGCATGGGTGCTGAGTATTCAGCAACTCCTGGAAGTAGCTTCTCCACCTCTCCTTCACAGAGGCATGACTACAGAGCAGCGTGCCCTGGGAATCTTTGACGCAAAGACATTTTGCGATATCTTGCGTCACTTTATCCCGGGAACGTGCCAGTTTGTAAATGAGCTTCTGCCCCTCCACAGTTTCAAGTTTATCATACAATGGTGACAAACTTTCACTGCGGGCTCTGGCTACAGCTCTTTTACAGGCACGTTTAGCTACTGTGTACTCCAGTCTGTCTTCAGGAGAGTTGGATTCCTGCCACTTCTTAAAGGCAGCCTTCTTTTCACGAGTCACTTCCTGCACCTCGTCATTCCACCACCATGTCTCCTTGTCGATGACACGTCCTCCCCTAGAAAGGCCAAGAACTCGCCTGCCCGCCGCAATGATTGCCGACTGAGCCCGATCCCAAGCATCCTGAGCAGTCTCGGTGTTAGTCGAAAGATCGTGACTTTTCACCTCTGCCAGGAAGTCGGTCTGCATCGGTCCATTCAGCAACCACCACTTGATCCGAGGCCTACGTTTCTCGGCTACTTTCTTCTTCGGAGTGACGTTAAAGTCCATGACAAGAAGACGATGTTGGGCCGTTAGGCTTTCGCCTGGAATGACCTTACAGTTAGTTACCCTGCCCATATGACACCGTCTGGTCAATAAGTAGTCTATTTGAGTTGAGTGGGACCCGCTCTTATACGTGATAAGGTGCTGAGAATTCTTTTGGAAGAACGTATTCACGACGGCCAGATCAGACGCAATACAGGTTCTCAGAATGTTTTCTCCCTCTGCATTGCGAAGACCGTGCCCAAAACCCCCGTGAACACGTTCATACGGCTCAGCAGCCTTACCGACGTGCCCGTTCAAGTCCCCCCCAACTAAGACCACTTCGGTAGACGGCACAGCAAGTAGCACCCCTTCATACTGCTCCCAGAATGTCTCCTTTTCGGCCGCGCTACATCCCGCCTGGGGAGCATAGGCACTGATTAAGTTTGTGATAACGCCCTCAATCAGTACCCTCACTCGCATCAAGCGGTCGGAGCGACGGTCAACTTCAAGGAGCCCATTCTGAAGCTCTTCAGAAAGCACTACCGCTACACCGTTTCTACCCGAAGGTGACCCAGTGTATATAAGCCGGTAACCCTGTCCGATGTTACGGGACTTATTGCCCTTCCAGCGTGTTTCCTGGAGGAAGGCACACTGGACCCGACGTCTCATGAGTACATCTGCGAGTTCCCTGCATCGTCCGGTCAGAGAGCCAATATTCCACGTTGCAAAGCGGAGTTTCCGTCTGGGTACTAGCGTCTTTAGCCGTGCCCGTACATGACACGGTAGCCCTTGCCCACTTGTCGCAGGTGTAGGGCGATGTGCCTGCGCGTCGTTTTGCGGCGACGCCCTAGCCGTACCCAGTCTGTTGTTGGTTCGTTCCATGTTGTGGCTGTTTGTGGTTTTCGTGGAGCGACTGCCGTCTGACCTCCAAAAACCCCTTTGTGGGGAAAAACCAAAGGGAGAGGAAAATAGAGGGGGGTAGGATAGGTAATGGAGTGAGCTGGAGAAAGGAGGAGGAGTGGGGGGGGAGGACACCATTCCTACGGACTGGATGAGGATATAAGAGTGGCGGCTCAAGGATCCGGGGTCGCGTACCCGTATGCCCACAAACCAATATCGGACAGATATTAGTCTGGACACCCTCTGATATAATCTAGTGTTAAGACACTCTGTTCCGCAATTTCTGCCGAATTCTGGATACATTGCGTATTGAGTGGCAGAACTCAACGCTGCGCTTTACCTCGACACCAGAGCGAAGAAAATGGAAATATAAACGTAAATAAATATTTCACTTCCTTGAGTGGGGATCGAACCCACGACCGTCGCGTACAAGGGTATGACTGTCATACCCTTGAGCTTCTGCGCTACAACGGCCTCTTCATTTTACTGAATAAACATAGAAATATAAACATAGTAACACTGTATGTTCACTGTTATTAAAAGTAATATAAAATCCCATCTTTTTCTACTTAAATTTCCAAAATAAGAGAACATCGGATTCGGCGCCAACCAAGACAAAAATAACATTAATAGATAACTTCTAAAAACACAGAAAAGCTAATAAAATTAATGTTATAAAAACCAAGTTTTACATTGCCAAATTCATCCTTTTGCACAGAAATTTTGCATTTTAAGTTGATATTTTCCTTTTCTCCTCACCAAATTCGTGTAAGATATTTTTAGGTAAATTATTATTTTAGCCCGCACATAGCAGCGTAGGCAGAAAGAACCTGTGAACCTAATGTTAAGACACTTCCATTCCCCACTATCGTTTGTTACATGTTTGACTAAATTATTGTGAAATAAATGTTGTATTACATTGGAATCTTTAGTTTTAGAGTCCCTTACTCAAACGGGACCCTAAAACTAAGACTCCGTCTGTCTAGACACACAGACATCTATTGTGTCAAAATGATCTGTTGCCCACTCCAGAATAGTCTGGTGCCCACCGAAGAAATTTGACTAACAAAATAATAATTTGCCCCGAAATATTAAAAAAACAAACGTTTACACAAACATATCTATACAAAACATATCTATAACAAATATTTACTCAAATTTATAATTTTCATTTCTTCGCTCTGGTGTCGTGGCAAAGCGCGGTGTAGAGTTCCACCACTGAACACGCAACGCCTCCAGAATTTCGCGGAAACTGTCTTGACTATATGCGGGATACAGTGCGAAACTGATTTAATTTGATTATATTATTAAAATATGACAATTCAATATTTATTGTACCTAAATTATTGAATAAAACATTTCATAATTGTGTGAGGAAGTTACATAGTTTGATGATGTTACATGCCAAATTATGAATATTTGAACATTTTTATACACTTTTAAACATTTTATAGTTATTAATAGCTAATACTGTCTAATTTAAAGTAAAGATATTTTTATTACTATTGTGCATACATAACCATGTCTTAAATAATAGCATAAATATATATTTAATTTTCAATAAAAGTAGTCTTAATACAATAAATAAATTTAAAATTTATTTAGAACATAACTAAAATACTCAATAAATGCTATATTATTCCATTTTAAAACCATGATGATTTCTTTGAAAGTTCATATTTTTTGATATTTACAAGTATTGACTCATGTATTTCTTTTGCATTTCTGTTTTGTCCATAATAATCTACAAACTCTCCGTCTGGATCTACTAAGTATATAATAATTGTGTGATCCACCTGCAATAGAAAGATTACATATTTATTAAAATTTTGTTTAGCTGTTCTTCCATTTTTAAAAAGTTATTCGGCACTACAAATAGAAAAATGTTTTGAGAAAGCCTATAAAAAATATCATGTCATGGGAATCCAACCCATACCTCTTGGAAACATTACTAAATTACACCATTTATTATAAACCTTATAAAACAATACTTTCCACATTTGTACCATTTTTATGGATTTTTTATTTTTCACTTATAATGCTAGGGCCACACTACCAGAAAATACCATTAATACCGGATATGGATGTTTGACGTAGGTGTATGGCTACAACTTAACGCGATACTCATTGGAACACGGCCACACTACAAATTAGATCCCCATTCAGTGCAATACATTTTTTATTACACTGAAGAGGACTGCGGTAAGACAAGTTGCGGATGGGTTCCGCCACTCCAGTGTCTCAAATTTGAAAGGGAGATCAGAATGACTAAGTTCTCTCAAACTTCCCTGCTATATGCAAGATAAAGAAACTAAAAAACAAAATATATTTTTTAAATATTTTTTATCTTTGTTTTTACTTACAATATAGTCATCATCTACATCTTGTGGGCCTGCACTAAAGTACACTCGATATGACTTGCAAGCTTGTTGAACCTGCTCTTTAGTTCCGGTTAATCCTAACAACTTAGGTGTAAATTCTTTGCAGTACCTAACGAGAATAAAGTTAATTAGCACAAAGATCATTTAAAATTTATTTTACTTGTACTCTAAAGTTCAATCACTTGTGATGCAATGTCTTTAATTACCAGAACTTTGCTGAAAACAACTAAATCTTTTGAGTGGGTCAAATACTCAGTTCTTCTGCCCCTCTACCTATTTTGTTGTCTACTAATAAAGAATGAATGATGAATAAATATTTAACCAGAAATGAAACTTACTTTCCTACAATTTCTGGAGTATCCCTCTGTGGATCTACAGAAATGAATAATGGTTGTAGTGGTGGTGATGCAGGAGTATTGTCTGAAACAAAAATAATTTCAATAATATTTAGAAACAGATATAGACTCAGACTTAAAACTTTTTTTTTCTTTTTTTAATTTTGAAAGCTACATCCACAGGCGCATAGTTGCCCGTGCCTTTTTTTATTTTAAGAAAGTTATTTTAATGTGGCATACTTAATTTTGGGACAATTTAAACTGTACTTATATCTAGAGCTTATACTAGAGGGGTTGGGTAAGACCCCTACCGACATTCTTCTTTTTTTTGTTTGTTTTTAAACATATATTATTATAGAACATTACATATATAATTGTCTTTTATATACAGACTTAAAACTATAAAAGATCATAATTTTATATCAAAATATTAATAATAAAAAAAATTCAAGAATTTACCATGCTTGTCAACTACTTCAGCCAGTTTTTCCAGTTCATCAGGACATATATCAGGGCAGTGTGTGAATCCAAAATAAATTAGCAACCATTTACCAAGAAAATCTGTACTTTTCACTAATTTGCCCTATAATAAGTACAAACAAAACAATGAACATTTAATATAAATATATTGAACATAAAACATTTCATTTTAATATTTATGTGTACAAGTTTCTTATGTATACAAGTTTTATAAGATAACCTAATAGAAATAAATGATGTAATACCTCTGAGTCTACCAATTCAAAAGTTCCTCCTATTTTAGCTTTACCCAACTGTCTTTTTCTGTCACGATCCAATACATCTTGTTTTTCTTTCCTAACATATAACATAAAGGCAGTTAACCCTCCTCCAACGATAGCAGTTACGGTCATAGATTTCCATGTAATCGGACCAAAGAATTTTTTTGGCTTTAACTTAGGTGGTTGGGCACATTGTTTTATCGAAGAAGTAGATAAAAACCGTGAACAAAGTCTTACAGTACCTCTTAAAATGTTATTCATTGTTTATGAAATATTTTATTTAACTTATCCCTGTGTTTTTTTATCAGCTTAAATCTACCGTGAAATCAAACTGGGTAAATTCCAATAATTCCTTGAACTTCAAGTTGTAATCCGGCTTAATCGGTTTAATATAATATATAAATCTTTAATCTAAGTTATGACATATGACAAATGACAATAAAATAATTTTAGGTTGACAATTGACAAATATTTTTAATATTTATTTGGTATACAAGTTCTTGAATATTGTCATCACAAGTCAAGAATTGATCACTGAACGGATTGACTCAGTTCCAGTCGCATTGAATGTGAATGATACTAAAAAATCATAACTATATACCATTTGAGTCTATTTTAATGCGATTTCTGTAGATTCAAACTCAATTGCGAAGGTATGTTTAAAAGTTTGATAATCGTCAATTTATTGTGTTAAATAAAGTACTAATTATTTTTTCCAGAGACGATAAATTTGAAATTTGGTGTAGGTTGATAATAAAAATATGTAAAGTCTGAGATAAAAGCATAAATAATCTTTATTTTAAAAACATTGTGGGCCATACTAATAATATCGAGGTGGCAATAGTAAATACTAAATGAATCTAAAAGTTTCAATGACAATTATACATATTTTTTATAATAATTATGCTAAGATCTAAACATTAAAAATGAAAAAAGAAAGAAAAAAAAAAGAAAATCATATTTAAATGTAGTATATAATTAAGAAATATTAGATATTGTAATCATTCTTAACAGATATCCGAATACAAATTACGAGGTGAATAAACATAAACCTTGGAAAGTTTTGTATATCATAATATGTAACATTAGGAAAAGGGTTTTTAAAAAAAACATAATTTTCATATATTAGGAGCCACTGAATTAACGTGAAGTTAGCGAAATAAAATATGTTAATAAGAATGTCATCTGTTGGGCTGCGTTAACTTGTGGTCCAGTAAAATTGTTATTTTTATACTATTAACGTTACAACGTTAAGTCAATGACAAAAGCCTTCTTTTATAATTATATGATTAATCAGGAAAAAATTGTCCAATTATGATTTAAATGTTGTCAAAGAAAATGCTTAATTGCTCTGCTTGTGCTCGTCAAATGCCGTTTCTAACTGAGCTCAAGCGTGTTTTCTTCCTTCTTGATCACCATGGGGGAGCGAGGGGAGTGGCGTCAGGGAGAGTCCCTATTGCCGGGCTTCTCTCTGCACCTATTAAAATAGGTACGTCTTCGAGTTGTGGCTGTGAAGGCACTGCTTCTCCGAGGGGGGAGTAGTTTTGGGGAAGATGGGGGCTAGGAGAGGGTGGATGAGCTAGAGTTCCCTGGGGTGGTCAGCCCAGCCGGGTGAGACTCTCGGCTACCCGAGAGAGGCCCAGCTTAGGCGACAGCTCAGGAGTTGGATGGGGGGGGGGGTGAGAGCGATTTGGTGAGGAGGGCATGTCGTGCGCATACAAAGCCAGCGTGGTGTCCTGGATCGTCGGAACGTCATCAGTGTAGCTGGAGTAGAGCGCTGGGGACTAGGTGCTGCCCTGCGGCACGCCTGCTGTGGCAGGGTGACTTCTGGAGATGCTACCTTCAACTCTCACACGAAATGTCCTGCCACGGAGGAAGGTGGTCAGGAAAAGAGTGAGATGGTGAGGCATGCCGGCGTTGAGGATCTTGAGGAGCAGTCCAGGGTGCCAAACGCGGTCGAAGGCGCTGGCCACATCCAGGAATGCTGCTGCTGGGCTCTCCTTCCGGTTGAAGGCAGCGGCGGCGAAGTGGAGAACTCTTGCCACTTGTAGCGTGGTTGAGTGTCCACTGCGGAAGCCAAACTGTTCGGGCCGCGACTGTAAGTGCGGCATGAGAAGCGGGAGGGTAAGCTTCTCGAACAGTTTGGCTGTGGAACTCAATAAGGTGATGGGCGATAGCTCTTTGGGTGTCGCGTGTTCTACCCGGGCTTGGGGATTGTGATCACCAGATCCTCTTCCCACGCCTGAGGGAAGTAACCTAGGCGCGGAATGGCGCTAAAGAGTCTGGTGAGGCTGGCGATGTACTTCGGCGGGAGATGTCGGGGAGCCCCGCGCTTGCCAGGGGCTTCCTTCGGTTTCAAGCATTGGATCTCCTTCTTTACAGATGATGGTGAAAAGAAGGGTGGTGGCGGCAATGGTAGAAGAGGAGAGCGCAGGCGATTTTCGACATCGGCTTCTATAGCCGCATGGCGCTCCGGACGCTCGCTGGGGTTTAACTGAGCTCGAATCTACAGGACCTAATTATTTTATTTGTGTCCAATATGGCGTTAACTTATTGTGCCCTCACAACTGCCACAATGTCCATAATCAAGATATTTAGTTTTATTTAACTATTAACTATAATAAAAGAACCATAAGTAAATAGAAATGACGAAAATAATAAAATACTTTTTACTGTTTAGTAATTGTAAAATCAATTTTAACTATATTGTAATATATATATAAATTGTTTTTTATATATATAAATTGTTTTTACTGTTAAAGTCGTAGTAAAAATTCTTTATAAAAATTCTATTGGCCCTATTTTCTGTTCAAACCAATATAAACACTTGCTTAACTAACTCCTTGGCCTAAATTGGAAAATGGCAATTTTACCACAATTTGACACTTGACAGCGAATGTTATCAATGTCAAAGTCAAAGAAAATCTTGAAATATTTGAGATACATTTTGTTTCACTTATAAATTAAATCCAAAATCATCACGATTTTGAAAATTAAAATACTAATATTGAAATTACTAAAGCACTGCAGCTTACATTATAATGGCTCCGAAAGCCGGTGGTGATTCCGCTAAAGTCAATTCAGCTGTATATAAAGATAAAAGTAAACCTACTGATATTCGCCTTAGTAACATCAATGCCGCTAAAGGTAAATAAATATACGAATAATAACTACTTCCTTGTATAATATTTTCATTATAAGTTAAAGACGACGTTATATTTGTTACCTTTTAATTAAAAATCGATCCATTTGTGATTTGTTTACAACTTTGTACCTACCTAATGAGTCACAAGATCACCTGTTACTATTTAATATGATTTTCTTTAAAAATAGGATAGTATCACTATTTAGATTTAGTAATATACCTTTTTATTATGAAAAACTATAAAAATAAAGTAAATATTCAACAGTTTTTATTTAGAAATAGTTACTTTGATATATATCTAAACTAAATAAAACATGTTTTAGCCGTTTCTGATGCCATACGTACGAGCTTGGGCCCTCGCGGGATGGATAAAATGGTAATACATGACATTTTTACTCTGCTACAATTGTTCTGTTATAATAAACGAATATATTTTGAGAGGTTATAATGTTTTGATTTCTTTAGATCCAAGCAGCAAACGGTGAGGTGACAATTACAAATGATGGAGCTACTATCCTAAAACAAATGAGTGTAGTGCATCCAGCTGCAAAAATGGTAAACAGTATTTAATAAAACTATACCTTGATATCTAATTATAATTTTCATTATTTTAAATTATTCCAAAATTTCTATTCTTAAGTAATAGTTGATGTTTTATTTTACTAGTTAGTGGAGTTGTCTAAGGCCCAAGATATAGAAGCTGGTGACGGCACCACATCAGTTGTTGTTATTGCTGGAGCTTTACTTGATGCAGCGGAAAAACTATTGCAAAAGGGTATCCATCCCACTGTTATTTCTGATGGTTTCCAAAAAGCTCTTCAAATGGCACTGCAGGTATGCAAATAAAAGTATATTATAGCACTTACTGAACTTAATGAAACATTGCAGTGTCATATCACAGACACACACAAAGATCATATGTATACAGAAATAAAGGAGTTGATGTTGTATTGTAAGAATCTTTGATACCGCAATTTTCCATTGACATTCACCTGGTACGATTACAAGATCTTATTAAAAATGTGAAAACAGCATGTTCATAGTGACAAATCCTATGCAGACAAGCAATCAAGCCCTTGCTCAAAATTAATGATATGTTCTTTTTTTACATACTACACTTTTATTGTAGGTTGTTGAAGGCATGTCTACTCCTGTAGACCTAACAAATGAAGATGCCCTATTAAAAGCTGCCGCTACATCACTAAACTCCAAAGTGGTATCTCAGCATTCTACTATCCTGGCACCAATAGCAGTGCAAGCCATCCGTGCAGGTATTTATTTATTTTTAGTTTCTGTTTTCTTCTATTATTTCTTTATTTGGTATTTCTGGAGCTATGTATATATTTATCAATATGACAAACAAAATATTTACTGAATTACATTATTTTTAAGTGCCTCACAAGTTATAAACAGTATTTTTTGAATTACCAGAATTATTTTTGATAAAATTATATTCTATATCATTCATGACATTTACTTTTTCACAAGGGTATTGTGGAGTAATACAAGAAATTACACAGAAATGCAATAGTTATGTGTTCATTGCCACTCTGATAAACCACTGATAGACAAAATGTGACACTGAGCTACACTATTTGCCTATTGTGCTATTACAGAATAAAGCATTTGAAACTGAAACAAAATGATATACAATTAACTCTTATTTCAATAATTCTTGTAGTTATGGAACCGATAGTGGGTGGAGTAGGTGCTCGTGTAGACTTGAGAGATGTGAAAGTGATTGAACGTATTGGAGGTACTGTAGAAGACACAGAACTTGTCAATGGACTGGTCATTCCACACCGTGCGTCAAATGTAAATGGACCCCACAGAGTAGAGAAAGCCAAAGTTGGTCTCATACAATTTTGTATATCACCACCAAAAACTGATGTAAGCTTACAATTATATAATATTACTTTTTTTTTAGGTGTCAGTTGTGGTGCAGAGGCACAAAGTGTGACTGTAAAACTGACTGAAGATATTTATTTAAATTTATATTTCCATTTTTTTGCTCTGGTCTCGAGTTAAAGCGCGGCGTTGAATTCTGCCACTCAACATGTAATGCCTCCAGAATTCGGTAGAAAGTGAGGAATGGTGTGTCTTAACAGTGGGTTCCCTCTGCCCACCCTGCTGTGTGCGGGATACAGCATGACCTTTCTGAAACTTTCAACCCCTATTTCACCCCTTCAGGGTTAAAATTTTTCAAAATCCCTTCTTAGTGAGTTATGACAGTTTTGGAAATAAACATTTGTCCAAATTTTATGTTCCTATCATCAGCGGTTCGGCTGTGCGTGTGTCTTACCTCAATGGGAACATCTCCTTTTATATAATATATAGATTAGTGAGCTCCCATAATAATTATTAATACATAGATAAATTTAGTCTTCAGTATAAAAGAGATGTAGTGTACACATACATTCTGGAAATGTATTTTCTTGAAAAAAGAAGTTAAGTAAAAGTTCAGTTAGCAAATTTATTTTATACTTTATTTCATTGATTGCATTTATTGAAAATTTACTTGTATCTTGTTTTTTTTTATTTAACTAAACAGTAGTAATGTTTTCAATCACTTCTACAAAGCTGATTATAAAGGTTTCAATTCAATTTATTTTTATAAAAAAGCAAAATGTTATATTGTAGATGGATCACAATGTGATTGTATCAGATTATGCTGCAATGGATCGTGTCTTAAAAGAAGAGCGTCAGTACATATTGAATATTGTCAAACAAATTAAAAAAGCTGGCTGCAATGTGTTATTAGTACAGAAGGCAATTCTGAGGTTAGTTACTACATTTATTTAAATAAACTTTTTACATAGAATAGATGTATGTACCTTTGTTATTGTTTTATTTAAAATATAAAAACAATGACAAAATGCTATTGTATTATATATATATTTTAGTTTATATTAATTGAGGACATTGTGATGCATTGGAACAGCATTCAAGTGTAAATGAGATGGTTATGATTCTATCCTCATTTGGGGGAATAATTATATTCAAATTATTATATTATTATTTTATTTTATGAGTTCTGCAACTTTGCTCTTGCTTAATTTGAATTCAAAATTGCATGGAAAAAAGGCAACACATTGTCCAAACTTTCTGTTATGCGGGGAAAATGTGTGATGCAACTTACTTTATAGTTCCATAATAACTACACAACCTTATTTATTTTTATAAAATGTAATGACTTACGTTTTACTTTTATATGAAGTATATGTATTTCTTAATCATTATTATTTATTTCTAGTGTGCTCATTAAATGCTCTTTAAATTATGATAAAATAAAAATATATTAAAAAATATTAATTTATAACTAAGCTCTCTTTGATAATTTCATTATAATTGTTTTTCGTGTATTTCAGAGATGCACTCAGTGATTTAGCTATTCACTTCTTAGATAAGATAAAGACAATGGTAATTAAGGATATTGAGCGTGAAGATATTGAGTTTGTATGTAAGACTTTGGGATGTCGACCAATTGCTTCCTTGGATCATTTTACTGCCGAGAACTTGGTCAATGTCGATCTAGTGGAGGAAGTTAATGAGCCATCTGGAAGATACATTAAGGTTAATAATATATATTTTTTAATATTATTTATTCTAAAAAAAACGTTAGTACATTCTTATCTTCATATAACTTGTGTGTTTAAAGGAACACTTCATTTATTACCCCCTTATGGAATATGGCACTGTTACTCTTTACTATGGTCTATTTTGTAACCCATCTAAGAGGACAGTACCCCAACAAACTATTGTATATCATATAAGTGTTTGAATAAAGATGGTGAAGACACCAGTTTAACAATTAAAAGAGAGAGCTTGAGATATCTTGCTATGATTTTTATTGGGCTCGGATCCAGTGGCAATACAATATTTTCTTAGCAAGAAACTGCTGCTACTAGAAAGTGATTTATAAATGATTTTTTATTTGTTGGACATAAGAGGCCATTAAGCTATTCAGATAGCATGTAACAGTTTGATTTCTACTCCGAAGATTATATTATTTGCTCTGTTCTGTAGGGCATTTTTAAATGTTACATTGAGTTAAGATACAAACCATAAAGTATAAAGCATATACATATTTAATTGTAATTTGTTCGACAGATGACAGGTTGTTCTGGCGGTGGGCACACGGTGTCGGTGCTAGTCCGAGGTACCAGCGGCGCAGTGGTGGCAGAAGCGGCGCGCTCGCTCCACGACGCGCTGTGTGCGGTGCGCTGCGTGGCGCGCCGCCCCGCGCTCATAGCCGGTGGGGGCTCCCCCGAGGCGGCCGCCGCTGCCGCCCTCGCGCGCGCCGCTATTGCCGCACCCGGCGCCGATCACTACTGCCTGCGAGCGTACGCAGATGCCCTGGAGGTTATACCGTCTACACTTGCCGAGAATGCTGGTTAGTTTTGCTTAGCTCTAGTAATGCGTCATTGTGCCTCTGCACCATAGCCTCCATTAATATAAATTTTTAATGTGCTTGAGACACTGTTGTGTGTATATTTTAATAATTTTTATATACCTTTTATTATATTTTTTAACCGACTTCTGTAAGAAAAGGAGGTTATCAATTTGACTGGGTTTTTTTTACACTACTAACTACTATGTAATACTATGATAAATTGCAATCTCACTACATATATACAATTGTCTCCAGGTCTGAACCCCATCGAGACGGTGACGGAGCTGCGTGCGGCGCACGCGAGCGGCGCAGCGGGCGCGGGCGCGGGCGTCAATGTGCGCCGCGGCCGCGTCACCGACATGCGCCATGAGCACGTGCTGCAACCCCTGCACGTGACTGCCTCCGCGCTGGGACTCGCCACGGAGACCGTGCGCGCTATACTGAAGATTGATGATATTGTATGTCGCTCTGTCTCAGTGTGCCCTCCTTATCTTACCTGTAAACGTCTGAGCAGATTACATTTTAGGATTTTTGTTACTTTTGATTATTTTCTTCCCAAGTGTACATTGCGCATAAGTTCAGAAAGCCTAACTTCAGGGACGACTCGTCGACTGCCTTCTTTTTTTTCTGAAGAAGAGAAAATTTTATTCTGTTCTTTATTTTCTGCCGATTATACAAATATTGATGAAACTCTCGTTCGTTCCTGACTGAGGTAATGAAAAGCTAGTAGTTCAATATACTCCCGAGTGCGATAGCATATCACATATACTTTAGAACTTCGCCATGGCGTCAGATTAAACGTTAAATAAATTTTAATTTGTTTATTTTATAACAATTTGTGGAGAGGATTATCAGAATAATAATGAACACTTAGTATAATTAAGTATCTGTAAAATGTAATAATAACAGTTCTATAAATATAGAACTGATGATATTTACCTGTATATTGTGTGAATCATTTGTTATATATGTTGATAATCATTGCCTTTTTCAGGTTAACACCATCAACTAAACCACAGCATGAAACTGTCTACATCATCAGCAACTTCACAAAATAGAGTTTCACAAGTATTAGTTACTATTGTCGCTATTTATGTAACGGAACTAATTATTTTCGTTAATTTTATTTTTTTCAATACAATGCCTAAATACTGTTCTTTTTATTTTAATAATCTTATCATATAGACATGGTGATAACACCTATTTAAAGCTTTATTGTAAAAGTATTTAAGCCTGCATTGCTTTACTTATAAAATCTAAACTTTATGTTCTCGCTAGGTTAGACTTTGAAAAATGTTAATGAAACCTTTAACTAATTGAAATAAAAATACTATATTAAATATTTCATGTTTTATTTTGAACTTTCTCATTTTTTGATTTTTACCGTTGGTAAGGGTGTATTTGATTAGCTGCCTTAATATTAGTCTTGATTGCTGATGGGGCTTTGGGCATAGTTGGAGCGGCTTGGCCAATTTGAGGAGTTGGACCTCTGGCTGGACCCATTCCAGGGCCTCCTTGCGGTACCATTGAAGTCATACCAGGTCTCAACCCATTGCCTGTCCCAACTGCTGTCACTAATGCATGCGTATCAGCAATGCTATGGGTTGGTTGCATGCCTAAAATTATTATGTAAAACATTATTTAATAACTTTTAAAGCATATTACTTCGTATAAACAAATATAAGTTTAAAAAAATCAAAATCAGCTTCTTGCTATATACTGCACACACCTGCAGCTACACATGCAATAAATGGGAATAATTAAAAAACCTTAACTAATGAATAAATGTTATAAAGGTGTAATTGTTATAAGCAAAATCTGCCTTTTTACAATCATAGGGACACCCACAAATTTAAAAGCCATAACTAGTTTTAGTAATGTCACCCCAAAAAATATTTTTAGACATACAACAAATTATTACTCTCTTGCTCTTATGACACTGAAAGGGTTAATGATATGCGAAAATGTGTGAAGCTTATCTTAAAAAAGTATTAGTAATATTTATAAAAATAAAATACTCTTTATCTTATATATCCTATAATGTCCAATAGATTTATATTAAATAAATAAATAAACAAATGGGGTAAGCTAAATAAAACCATTTAATAAAGCATGTTTTATTAAGCAACATATTTGCTTGTTTCTCTCAAAAAAAGGTTGGTGATCATATTTACCAGCGGATCTCATCGACTCCCCTTCCCAATCTTCACGTCCCTTGGATATAATTTCCCATACATGACTAACAACTTTTGTGAATTGTGCAACTTGTTTCTGTAAGTAATCTTTGGATTAATAAAACTAAACAGCAAATCTAGTCTTAGTCTCATGACTGATATGTAAGAACTCAAATGGTAGCTCCATAAACTAAATTAAATGTTTGTCCACTTTTTTTTTTAATGTTTTCAATAATTGTGAATGCCTCTTTGCCTTTTAACATTTTTACAGGAAAATGATGAGACTTCACATTATCATCATCACACTGATTTTGATGTGATTACATTCTGATGCCAAATTCTTAAAAAGTATATTTTACAGTAACAAATTAGAGTTCTGACAACAATAATTTTAGTATCATCATCAAAATTAATAGCTTCTGCAGATGTCCATACCACTGCACAAGTTTAATGATATTTTACATAGACTAAAAGAAAAGACTCAAGCATGGAACAAAAACAGTAACATTAATAGAGATATCCTATAAGCCAGACTTGGGGAGGTTTAAAATTAAACTTAGGGAGTATTTTTTGTCAATTGTTCAATTAACAGTTCACAGAAAATACTTCTTAATTTAATTTTGATCTAACATTAATTTTATTTTAATTTAAATCATAAGTGAGACTCGAGATCCTGCAGTCAAGCTCACAAATAGTTTTGCAGGACATAGTTTAACTTTTTTTTATGTATTGTTAAATGGTATTAATAAAATAAATTAAAAAAAAATAAGTATAGCCCCGTAAATAGTCTTGGTAGCAAAAATTAAATGCACATAAACAATAGATTTTTTTATATTAAAATATGTAAGTGTTGCAAAATAATAATGTTATACTATATCACCTCACCTGTGCAGTATCATAACTTAATGTATTGGCTTTGTGGTTTAGTTGCTGGAGCCTTTGTTCTGCCTGTGGTTCAGGTTTGGTACGTAGCAAGTCTGGAACCAAATCATGGGTGCAAGCAGGCACTCTTCCTTCAGTCAACCTTGCTAGCTCTTCATCACGCTCACAACCGAGTTGTAAGGGTAAAACCACTACTGACCGTAGTGATGGAGCTAATTCAGTTTGAAGTATCTTACTTAAACCTGTCAACTAGATATTAAAAGAAAGTAATTTTTCCCGTTTATTAATATAAATTAAGACAGATTCACGTTGTATCCCGCACACAGCAGGGTAGGCAGAGGGAACCCAGTGTTAAGATTCTCTGTTCCTCTTTCCTGTTAAGTGGCTGAATTCAACGCCGCAACACAACAACATGAAGAAATGAAAATATAATTTCCTCGAGTGGAAATAAAACCCACAACCAGTCGATTTTACAATCACACTTTCAGCACTTGCGCCACGACTGGCAGAAATCGCAGAAACTTCGCTAAAAATAATAAGAATACTTACATGGCCAGATAATATAGCATAATTATCAAGAAATGTGGGCCAATTGATTGTTTCATATTCATTTTCTAGTTTAGATATTAACGCCTGAATAGCACTTTTTAGGTCATTTACCCTGTTTAATATTGCGTGTAGAGTTGCTTCTAATTGTTTCTCTTCTCGTTGCATTTTGACACAATATTGTAATTAAGTTAACTCTTATTTTAACATAAATACTTTTTTATGAAAATAAAATCAATATATAATATAGTGTATCAATATAAAAGAATACATTTAATCATTTTATTCTGGTTGTAGTTCATAACTTTAGAGTATTTGTGTTGTTTATAAGTTTTCTTGTTCTTTACGTTGTTTTCCTCGTTCTTGTTCTTTTTGACGTTAAGTAATTGAGTAGAAGTATACCAATTATAAAATAATATTAACCTTAGCTATAGTCTGTTATCTGTATATAACAATTATAAATATAACACCACATAATGACAACTTGATAAGTTTAGCCTTGTAGCTTTTAGTTGTGTTGTGTGACCACAGAACAAATTTACTTATGTGTGACCACCCCACTGATAGCCTGGCCATTCACGTACAATAATATTGTCAATAAAGTAGGTATTATTGTATATTGTGTATGTGCAACCAGTTGTCTATATTTTACTAAAAGAAGGATATGTTTGCCATGTTTTAAGAAGTAGAGTAGTAATATCAACATTATCTTTGCGATTTACACTATTTCCGTCCATCCTTAACAAAAAGCATAAGCGTCCACTTCCTTGAATTCTTTAATTCAACTAAAATATTGCCGCGCGCTCACACACGGCAATAATTTTGACAATAATCCTGCCTCCCCCGACACTGTCGTGGCAGAATTGGAATTTCTAGAAATATACAATAATACAAAACAGCCACTCACACACACACAATATTATTGATTTTACGTACTTTATTGACAATATTATTCTACGTTTGGGGGCAGGCATAGACATTAAGCAAATAACTTAACCAATTTTGTGAACGGTTAGCAAATGAAAACCAAGAATATAATTATTTTTTAATTAAAACTAGCTTGTGTCGAAAAATAATCCTGGTGCCATGAAAAATTCACGAGGAATTAAGCAGATTATTCGCAATTGATTACATAGGTATTGATTATTTTTTAGTTCAGTTTTCGAACGTATGATTGGAGTACACTGCTTTTATACACTACTTTTTCGCATATGGACTTGTGGTGATAACTTCAAGTATCTGCTGTCATCTGTCATAATACATTAGCAATTAGATTAATATTTCCAATTTCCATATATACATAGTATATGTTCCTTGATACATACCTGTATAATAATTAATAATACGTTTTAAAGCGCATAATTGTTAATGCGTTTAGCTTTATAGTTTACACTATAACTTAATAGTAGTTAATTTAATAAAAAAATACAACTTTATTTGCATTTTTTGTTACATTTATTTCTGAAGGTTTAATTTGTATTGTAATTGATACTTCTTTTTTATTTGCCTTACGTGATAGTCAATTGTTATAATAACACGAACATATAAATTCAATAATAAACACTTAGTCCTTCTCTCATATAATAGGGTTAAAACCGACATGATGCTAACGAACAGTAAAGGGAATGATGAAAACTATGAGGTATTTAAATTACAAATTGTTTATTAAGTTTTTTTTTAATATTGTCATTATTTTTAAAAATGGCCAAAATATTTAAATAATATTTCAGGCTATGGAAGGCAAACGGACACAAGTTGAAAATGATCTAATGTCTCCTCCTAATACATATGGCAATATAGTGAATAAAAAATTAAGCAATTCATCTGGTACACCATTGCAAAAAACATCAGAAAGTGTACCGTCAACTCCACAACATGTGATGCAATCTCATTTACCTGGAGAAGTGACACATACTCCTACTAATAGGTCATTTACTCCTCAAAGTCAGTTGTCAAATCCTCACATTTGTATGAGTATTACACCTTTAGCTAGTGCAGTTAGTCAAGCAAAAAGCAGTATTAAATTTCAGTAAGTTTATTAAACTTTATTATGTATAGTGGCAGTGAGACAACTTTGACAATTAAGGAGATTCTTGTGGGTTTAACTTTAATTTCATTTCTCCCAGCTGTAAGATAAAGTGTTTTGATATTGAAATATGTTGTTAATTAATATATGTTTAATGTGTTATATACAGGTCAAGCATCTCTATTTATTTAATACAGATTTGTAAATATTATATGTTCATATTATTATTATGTATTATATAAATGAATTTTATATTACATTAATAAAACATATGAATCTAATTTTGATAAATCAATTTTAAATTTCTGTAAAAAAATTTGATCAGTTGTAAACAACAAAATATTATAATATTAATATTACTCATATATTATTTTAAAGTTTTTTTTAAATTTTAGCGAAATAAAAAACATTAATTTATATGCATACAAAAGATTGATTAATGCATATAGTTGGCAACTGTTCATGATCTTCTAACTGCAATTGTTATAATTTATTTTGTGAAAACAATTACTTGAAGTATTCCTCTATTTTGTGGTGCAATGATAAATTAGTTTGTTATCAAACTGGGAGGATATGTGTACATTACTTATATACTCTATTGTACATAGTCTTGCAGTTAGGTTCATTGCATTATTATTTATTATTATTATTTTATTTACAAAACCAATACAAATTATATTAGGACAATTTTATTTTTTTTTATTTTTTCACCAAAAAATCGCTTGAATGTCCTGATAATTGCACCTGGATATCTCACTAGGATTCCCTGTGCAGAGATATCCAAGGATTGCCGTGCAGATCTATTATTGGATTTTAGTTATAAGAAGTGCTTATAAGTTATATAAAGTTAATATAAATTTTAAATGCAATAAGTATGATATAATATATTAAAATTATAAGAATATGTATATAAATGACATATGAAATATAAGTAAATATAGTAACATATAAAATATAAATAAATATTAGTAAGTAGGGGGGATAAAATAATACTGCAAAAATATATATATACATATTATTATATTTATTAATATGCTAAAGATATTAAAATAAATCACCTTTTATTTTATTTTTTTGCATTGCATTAGGTTAGTCAGACACAGCACCTACAATGAATGAATTCACACTGTCATCTATAATCCTTATTGTTTTCATGCATGTATGTAATTGACTATAAACAGTATAAATATAATAATTTCAGAAACTGTGTTTCTACAGTGAGTTTAGGTTGTGAATTAAAATTATTAGACATTTATTGCCGAACAAGATATTCTGAATACAATCCTGCACGATTCCATGGTGTGGTCATGAAAATATTAGAGCCACGGGCAACAGCATTAGTTTTTAGGTAATAGGTTTTTGTTGTTGGTGTAGTTTTATAATAATATAAAATTATGTTTTTGTGACACTGTAGTAATACTGTATTGAATAATTCCAGGTCAGGAAAAATTGTTTGTACAGGTGCAAGAAATGAACATGATTCTTATATTGCTGCTAGAAAATTTGCAAGAATCATACAAAAGTTGGGTTTCCCGGTAATTAGACAAATAATATCAATAAATAATGTAATTATAATACCTAAAGAAACTGTTTTCCAATTGGCTGGAAGCTGCTTTTAATTAAAAGTTACATGGAAAATTAAATTTTGTTTATGTAAATTAGGGAGGAATATTGTTGGATGTATAATTTTTTTTATAGCCTACATTCAGATAATTACTTTGTTATTTTTGTGTGTCCATTTACCTGCTAGTACCTACCCTGCTGTGTGCGGGATACAGCGTGAACCTGATTTATTTCTTTTTTTTATTTATGACCTGGACCTTGGTGTTGTTTCTGATGTGGTCCTTATTTTCTTTTCATCCCTGTCATACTCCTTTCCACGGCATGTTGGCATATGGAGTGCTTGTTTGTTAAGATTTTTGTTAAAAATGTAATTAGCTATCATAATTACATGTTTATAAAAATTTCAAATATATTGGATGCTTAAAAAAATGGTAACTGCATATTTGTTTTTTTGTCATTGTTATTATAGGTATTTTAAATTTTATTTTAGAAATAATTAAATAATCATATTTTCTTATTTATTTTGCCTTTATGATATAAACATTTTAAATACTTGTTTCAGGCTAAATTCTTAAATTTTAAAATACAAAATTTTATTGCGACAGCAGATTTAAGGTTTCCAGTAAGATTGGAAGCTCTTCAACAAGCACATGGTCAATTTGCATCCTATGAACCAGAACTGTTTCCAGGCTTAGTATACAGGATGATACGACCTAGAGTTGTTCTCCTGATATTTGTTAATGGAAAACTAGTAATTACTGGTAAATTATGGATATTTATTGAACAAGCTTTTTTAAACACTAAGGTTTTTATTTTAAAAACATACAAAAATATAGATGTGCACTACTAACGAAATAATCCAAAATTTAAAAATACTATATCTAATAATATCATATTTTCGTAATAAATTTTAATAAGTATGTATTTTATATTCAAAATATTTTATTTAACTGTTATTGGAGTGTGGACACTAAGGAAAGAAAAAATACGAGATCTGCTACATTATATGTTTTCTAAAAAATTTTTGTTTCAGGTGGTAAAACCAAACAGGACATTTATGAATCAGTCGATATAATACATCCGATACTTAGAAGCTTCAAGAAAAATTAATAATGCTAATATTTCATTTAATATTTATCAATTTTATTTTGTATTAATTTAAAATATATTATGATAAGAATTGTAAATTTTTGTGTTTATATTAAAATTGGAACAATTGGTGCCAGATAATAATAATATATGTATAGTAGAAGTGATAAATCTCGTTTTATCTTTAAAAATTCACTACAGTCAAAAGTACCTACTTTTCCCATGACCATACACTACGAAAAATAATGCTTGATAATAAAAGTACCTAATTGGTATTTCACAATTTGTTTTATATGTTGCATTAAGTTAACAATAATTTTAAGTAAGAGTAAGTTTTAAAAATGAATACGAAATTAACATTACTGTTATAATATGTTAATTTCGTATTTCTATAATTTTAGTTGCCTTGTAAAATGTTAAATTTATAATTGAAGTTACTTTTATAAACAATCAACAGGTAACACATATTAAATTCACTTTGATCTTTTTATGTCACTTTATATTATTAAAAAAAAAACTATCGAGAGCTATTTTAAAATATCTAGTGAATATACGGGTGGAAACGATTGCCTCTTGTTTTATGGAAACAGTATATAGGGTAAAATATTTCAAATTCAAAGAAATTAATTAATTCCTTGACAGTTTAGATGAAGGATTTATTTTCATTTCATGATTTTTATCCACACTGTATTACGTGTGACGCAGTTACGAATCGATATCAATAACGTATCCTACTATTACAAAAGTATTACTTTTTATTCTCAAAAAACATACCGAAACGAGAAAAGGATATCTCTCGTAATATTTTTCTATAAAACACCTATCCGTTCTTCACCCCCAAATACCTACGACTCGATTTCGTGAATGAAACGTGTGCGGTGTCGTTTCTTTAATAGGTTAGTGTATGTGTGCGTCATTCTTAACGAATTGCGTTTTATGTTATAACGATAATTTTATCATTTATTTCGTTTGAAAAAATCACTTTTTCATTTTTCGCAAAAATTCTTATGTTTTAATTGTATTAGGCTTTTATAGAATAGTGAATATTGTGCTTTCATTTAAAGTGCACACTGTATACGGAGTACAGGATGTCCTTAATGAACTACAAAATCACAGAACACATTTACTTGTACAAAATGAACCAAATGAACTACAGTCATGGTCAAATTTGTCTTCATATACCCCCTATTTCACTTATGTGTGTATACTGTTAATTGAGTATTTGATATTGTTTTCATTTTTGTTATTTACCATGTTTTGCTGACTCCAACGCTCACATTGATGAATATGTACTTATTTAAGATAGTTTTGTATTTCTCTTTAAGTGAAATGTAATTTCTTTTGGGCAATAAATAAACTCTTTAACCACAATAACAAAACATTTAATAGCAAAATGATTTATTTAATTGAATCTTATTGACTAACATAATTAAAAAAATACAGATCAGAAATAAAATTAACAAAGGCTAAGAACCACAACTTAAGCACTCATCTTTGTTTGCCAAAGAACAAGCAATCATGGACATGTTTGTGTCATCTTTCTCTGCTTGTCCATTCGTTATTTTACCTTTGTCTACAGTAAACTGAATAGCATTTGCTGCTGGTTTTGTGCGTAAGTAGTACATTCCTGTTTTTAAACCCATTTTCCAAGCGTGGAAATGAATCGACGTAAGTTTTCCATAGTTAGGTTTAGCAACATGTATGTTAAAAGATTGACTTTGGTCTATAAAAGCTCCTCTATCAGCTGCCATCTGTATGGATGTTTTCAGTGAAATCTCCCATACGGTTTTGTACAAATCTCTTATTTCTTTAGGAATTTTTTCAATTTCTTGTATAGATCCATTGTTGTATATAATAAGATTTTTCATATCTTCATCCCACAAATCAGCCCGAGTCAAATCAGTCAGAAGATGATGGTTCACTACAGGAAATTCTCCAGATAAGACTCTTCTTTGGTAAATATTTGATGTAAAGGGTTCAAAAGATTCAGTGTTGCCAAGAATTTGTGCAGTAGAGGCAGTCGGCATAGGAGCTATCAATAGAGAATTGCGCAAACCATGTATTGCTATCTTTTCTTTAAGGACAGACCAGTCCCAAAGGTCTGTAGGAGTTTTGTCCCACATATCATACTGGAGGATACCTTGGCTTGCTGGACTCCCTTGATATGTACTGTATGCACCTTCTTTTTTAGCTAATTCACAACTAGCTTCTAATGCACCATAATAAATTGTTTCAAATATTTGTTGATTGAGAAGTATTGCTTTCTCACTTTCGTAAGATATTCTCATCAACACAAACGCATCTGCCATGCCCTGAACACCAATACCAATAGGTCTATGTCTCATATTTGAAGTTTTTGCTTCAGGGACAGGATAAAAATTAACATCAATAACTTTGTTTAAATTTTGAGTTACAATCTTTGTGATTTCTTTTAATTTTTTAAAATTAAATCTATTATTTTCAACAAACATGTTAAGTGCTATGGAAGCAAGGTTGCACACTGCCACTTCATCTTCTGAAGTGTATTGCACAACCTCAGTGCAAAGATTGCTACATTTAATAGTGCCAAGATTTTTTTGATTACTCTTTCTGTTACAAGCATCCTTATACAACATGTATGGTGTACCAGTCTCCACTTGGGCTTCTATAATTGACTTCCATAACTCTTGAGCTCTGACTTGTTTTATAAATCGTTTTTCTTCTTCATATTTGGCATATAGTTCTTCAAATTCCTCTCCAAAGCAGTCAGCGAGGCCAGGACAATCATGGGGACACATGAGACTCCAAACTTCATCTTTTTCTACTCTTTTCATAAACAGATCTGGTATCCATAAAGCATAAAACAGTTCTCTAGCTCTCATTTCTTCCTTACCTGTGTTCTTCTTTAAATCCAAGAATTCAAATATGTCCGCATGCCAAGGCTCTAAATAAATTGCAAATGCGCCGGGACGTTTGTTTCCACCTTGATCTACATATCTGGCAGTATTGTTATACACTCTCAACATTGGCACTAGACCATTTGAGACCCCATTAGTGCCAGCTATGTAAGAACCCTGAGCTCTGATGCAATGTGTATGTAACCCTATGCCACCAGCAGATTTAGAAATTAATGCACATTGTTTTAACGTATCAAAAATACCTTCAATGCTATCGTCTTTCATAGCTATAAGGAAGCAGGAGGAAAGCTGTGGCCGCGGTGTGGCTGCGGAGAACAGTGTAGGGCTTGCATGTGTAAAATATTTCTCTGACATCATATTATAAGTATTGATTGCACTATCAATGTCTTCACCATGAATACCTATGGAGACTCTCATAAGCATGTGTTGAGGCCTTTCAGCCACCTAAAATAACAGTGATAATGCCATGAAATATTGCAGATAAATAATGTTCTGTATAATTAGTTTCTTAAGTTCTAAACATTTTCGAAATCAAGTGTTAAGACATTCAATTTCACACTTTACACCCAATTTTCAAGACATCGGATCTTTATAGATATATATTGAGAGATTTATAGAGAGATAGAACTCATTGCTATGCTTAATCTTATTACGAGAGTGAGGTATTAAACCTTTGAGTCGCACCTGTCTTATAACCAATTAAATTTTTATTTTACACAAATCTAATTTGTTTAGCAAGAAATTAATTTATCTTTAAAGCCAAAAATAATGTTGTAGTGTGGATTTTAAGATTACACATTAAAAAATACCTTATTGTTTATCTTCAACAAATATGATCTTTCCAAAGTTTTGAAACCAAAATAGTTGTATTTAAAATCTCTATCATAAACAATAGCAGAATCTAATTTGTCCTTGTTTTTCATGATAATGTTATGATGGTATTCTGATATCATTGGCGTCCTCATTTTTGTATGTGGATTTATGATATTATACAAATCAGTTATAACAGCTGAAAGCAAATATATAAATTAAAATATAATTACCAAAATATTTGGGAAAAATGAGGCCAACTGTGGCACAAGTGTGTGTGTGTGACTGTAAATGCGACAGTTTGGTGGTGCGATTCTCATTCAAGGAAATGACATATTTAATAGTTCCATTTCCTCAATCTGGTAATGAAGCAAAGCACAGCATTGAATTCTGCCACTCAACATACAATGCTTTCAAGATTCAACAAAAAGTATGGGAGTGTTTTGACACTGGGTTCCAGGATTGCCTCTGCCGACCCCACAATGTGCAGAATACAGTGTAAAGCTGAAAATAATCATCAGCATCAAAAATATTTGGCAATAACCTGACACCTAGTACCCTGAGTACCTAAAATATTCCATTCCAATGCTCAATCTTACAAGAGGAGGGAAAAGAAAATAAGTTAAATATGATTATATTAAAATATATCTTTCCCTTCAAGTATCCCAGAATCTCTTACAGATACAGAGTGAGTAAAATAATAAATATATATAAATATAAAACATTAGGAAGTCAAAGTACCTGAAAAGCTCTTCTTGGTGTCTTTATGTAAATTGGATATTGCTATTCTGGCAGCCAAAATGGCATAATCGGGATGATCTGTGGTCTTAGTAGCTGCAATTTCAGCAGCTAGATTATCAAGCTCAGCAGTTGTTACACCAGAATATATGCCACTTATTACTTTTAATGTTATGCTTACCTATTGTAAAAGATAAATGTTATGATAAAATATGTAACAAGATTTTTTTCATATATTTCTTTTTAGTGTTATTCAACAGTCAGGATAAAAATGGACAAATGATGTGAGTGGGTCCTGTATTATTCAGATTAGGGAAGCAGTAATTTGTAAAAATAATCCTAGAGAGAGAACCATATAATGGAAAAACTTGCAACAGCAATGATTACAAGGACTTCAGCTTATATGATAAGAATGAATGGCTTAGTAGTCACATGTGTATATTTGAGTTGTGCTGTTCAAGTTTTTATATTGTTTCTAAATAATTATTGAGCAAGAATTCATATTCTTTGTACAAGTTTTATACTTACAGGATCAACAAAGTCATTATTTAATCCATAGCATAATTTTTTTATTCTAGAAGTTATTTTGTCTATATGTACTTCCTCCATTCTTCCATCTACAAAACATAATAGTATTAATAATCAAAAAACTTATTTAATGGACAATAATGAAATATAAACTATATTTTACATTTACTCACCCCTCTTGACAACAAAGAGCTTTCCTTTATGTTTATTCAACATAATTTCTTAAATGTTCCTAGATTATTATATTAAGATTATACTGAAACTATTGCTTCAGTATTGGTTTATAAAATTGTGTAAAGAAATTTAAACACCAACTAAATTTGCTTATAAGATGTTTGTAAACCAACAAAGATAAAAATATTTATAAAAGCTAAAGACAGAGTATTTTCACTATCAAACTACTAATTTTACCGAACTTTTTTATAAAGATGACAATCAAGAACATATTAATATAATTGTAACAAGCATTTGATGTAAATATGTAATAATGATCAAAATCTTACTTACATGTTTATTTAAAGCGTTCTATGCAATTAAAAAGCGTTAACTTTAGCGTACCAAATGAATAATGTTCTTGATAACCATCATTATCATAAGTGTTTAAGTAGTAGGTGATAGTTGAACGACGATATTAGACTACGTGCAATATAAGCAAAATACACTTGTACAAAAACAAAGTTTAGTTCAAGGAACATACAAATGTGAATATCAAAGTTTTGTATGTTTTTTGAGAACAAGCTAGGTGCCTGTTAAAATTTAGTTATATATATAAAATTATTAAAAAAATCTACTTTAACACTTCAATTATGTTTTTTATTGTTTTCACAATATAAAAATACGAGCAAAATTTCTTTCAAATTTTAACTCGAACTTTAAAAATTAAAAACGAATGTGCTACTATAGTAAAGTAACGTTACTATAATTGGCGGGAAAAACGTGTTGTGACTTGTACAAGGATGAAGGAACACTATATAGATGTATACTACTACTATACTATAGTGTTGTAGTGGTGTTGTGACTTGTAACCTGTTTAATGCTTATTCATGCTTAATGCTTATGCCTGTAAAACCAGTATTTTTGTGAAGTTCAATAGCGATATATTGATATTTTAATTTTACACTAGGTTTACGAAACCTGTCTGACGGAATATAAACTTTACAATGAAATATCTCGAAAGCCGTTTGATTGATTGTAACCAATTTAATCGTTTCTTTCAAAGAATGTGATATATTGTTTTTTTTTCCTAAGCATTCTATTTTTTTACCTTTCATTTTTGCTTTGTTCGTCACTTTATGCATCTAGTAGGAGATAATAGAGTGAAAAAATGCCAATCTCTTCGTTTCCAATTTGTTATCTCAATTGCACCGCAATAGTGTAAACTAAAGTGGGTTGTATTGCCTGAGTTTTATTTTGATCTCCTACGGAACTATTATTTTTTATCTCTGTGTTATATTTTTCAAAAAGATGACGTCAAAGAGTTTTGGTTGTTATAGAGAGCCTCCGCTATTGCAATCTGCGTAAATCCAAAAGATGTAATAATGTATTTAATAAAATCCTCGAGATGAATGAGGATGAATACCTCCGGAAATACGCATTTCTTTTTAATCTGACTATGCGGATGAAGGAATCAGTTTGAAAAGTAAAGTAAAGGGTCCATAATGTAATCTAAAGGTAGAGCGCTAATCCGTATACTTTTCAAGGTGATTGTTAAGCCTACTGCCCATGCCAATATAAATATTAACGCACGCAACAACGTGTCAAGTACGAACACTGCTTAAAACGCTAATACACAGACAGAAACTCCGCCATGCAACGTGGAATATTGGCTCTCTAACCAGACGATGCAGAGAACTCGCAGATGTACTTATAAGACTTCCGGTCCACTGTGCTTTCCTCCAGGAAGCTTGCTGGAAGGGCAATAAGTTCCGCAATAACGGACAGGGTTACCGGCTTATATACACCGGGTCACCCTCAGGTAAAAACGGTGTGGCAGTAGTTCTTTCTGAAGAGCTTCAGAACTGGCTTCTTGAAGCTAATGGTCGCTGCAATAGCTTGATGCGTATAAGGGTGCTGATTGAAGGCGTAACTACAAACTAAATTAGTGCCTATGCGCCGCAGGTCGGCTGTAGCGTGTCCGAAAAAAATCATTCTGAAAGCAGAATGAAGAGGTTCTACTTGCTATACCGTCTACCGAAATGGTTGTTTGTTGTTGGGGAAGACTTGAACGGTCACGTCAGTAAGGCTGCTGAGCCGTATGAACGTGTTCACGGGGGTTTTAGATACGGTCTTCGTAATACAGAGGAAGAAAATATTCTGAGAACCTATATTGCGTCTGATCTGACCGTCGCGAATACGTTCTTCCAAAAGAACCCTCAGCACCTTATTACGTATAAATTGGGTCCCACTCAACTCAAATTGAGTACTTATTGACCAGACAGTGTCATGTGGGCAGAGTAACTAACTGTAAAGTAATTCCAGACGAAAGCCTCACGGCCCAACATCGTCTTCTTCTGAACTTTATGGTCCCCCCCAAGAAAAAAGTAGCCGAGAAGTGTAAGCCTCGGATCAAGTGGTGGTAGCCGAATGGACTGATGCAGACTGATTTTCAAGCTGAGGTGGCGGCTGATATACAAGAGCATACCTGTTATTTTATACGGCAGTGAATGCTGGCCAGCACTATCTCGGTACATTCAGGAGCTTCACGTCATGGAAATGAAGATGCTAAATGAAATGAATGAATGATGACCGCAATCATAACGCATTCATTCTAGGTAGACCAGATGATCTGCCTCCACCTCTACCTATCTATCTAATGGTAGTAATAAGGAATATCAGTGCTCGTACCATTCTTATTTTGGTTTTGATATAAAATCCTCTTTTCTTCCATACGTTATTTAGACGGATCAATGCTTCTTTTGTTATCCCAATTCGTCTTTTTATCTCGAGGACACGAGATTTTTTTTGCTAAATTCTACTACATGTACTTTCGATATTTAGTATTTTATTTCACTATGTGTATGCAAGTCTAAGTCAAACATTAATTACAAGATGTTAACTAAATAAGCATACACACTAATTTGTACATTAAAAAAAAATTGTGATATATAATATTTTTTACACGGGGGTATTGGGGGGCCTCATTCAACGACACCGCCCCGGGCCTCCGACTGGGTTAGTCCGCCCCTGAATATAACAACAGATTTTTATAATCATTCTGCTAGCTCAAAATGTGCTTACTCGAAATATAACTTTCATTTGGACTATTCGATAAAACAAACGAGAACTGCCAAAACCCGAATTAATTTAATAAGCTGACATTGTTTTCCTCAGATTTATATAAACTTGGAGCCAAACTTTGTGAAATTGATAGTTAACTCGTGTAATTTTTTTTTTAAAAGAAAATGCACATTTTTATTCACCCTTCAATTTCACGGGTGCTGTAGAGTAGATATATAAGAAACGTCCATAAACCTAGTGTAATGTGGGTACTTAAACTGACACAGAAGTATCGTAAAATCTAAAAAAAAAAACGTATGCATCTCACGACGCCAGATAGTATACAATAAAGGTATTTATGTTGAAGTATTTAATACTGAAATTATTTAAGTTGAGAAAAACTAAGTGTTTAACTCGCTCATTATTATAGTCCGCCAAAAGTGTTATGATATTTCAGAGGCACGGACACTTGAGCGGAACGAGCTTCTAAATCAGGACAAAGAAAATAAAGTGAAAATAGACAATATGAGCGCTATGCTAAGTGTATGACCGTATGTATTATGTAAGCCTGTGTTTACCACACCGATTTATTCGGTTCGGTTCTTTGTTTATGGCGTTCCGACTATATTACACAATAGGTCAATGCATGTCAAAAAGAGGTCCAGTTAAAATACTGACTTCGCCTATAAAAATAATAACAATATTTACATTTAACTAAATCTCTCTGAAGTATATGTGTATTGTCTATGCTCTATATTATATTTGATATGTCAATTGTCAAGTATTGACGTATGATGACAGATATCTCCTGAATTTTATTAATATGAATAAAAAATATACTTAGGCATTATTCTTGTGCCTATACTAGACTATACATAAGTTATCTTATCAAAAAAAATCTGTTGTTGAAACAATAGAAAATTAGCCATGATCATAATATCTAAATCTATTTACTATATTTAAAAAAAAATACAATGGAATGATGGCTGTTCAACATTATGATCGTAGCTCTTTTTTAACCGGATTATGTCTTGCCATTTCCTCAAGTGTATTTATTGGGTCTAGTTTTATTATAAAAAAATTGGCTCTAAAAAAAATTAATGCCTTAGGTAACATACGAGCTTCGGCAGGTGGTTATGCTTATTTAAAACATTGGCTGTGGTGGTTAGGGTTAATAACAAGTAAATTACTTTTTTAATTTATACAAAATTTACATTCGTTTCCATTTACACAAGTTTTATAATGTTTTTTTTTAACAGTGGGCATAGGCGAAGCAGCTAATCTCTTAGCTTATGCATTTGCACCAGCAGCATTAGTGACACCATTGGGTGCTTTAAGTATTTTGGTTGCTGCAATACTTTCTTCAAACCTCCTTAAAGAAAACCTAAATTTTATTGGAAAGGTCAGGAATATATGTTTTTTATTTATTTTAAAAGGGATTAATTCTTAGTCATCCAAGAAGTATTTATATAGTAAAATATACCATTACTTTGTACTATGAAACATGCATATATATTGTGGCCATTATGGTATGGTGCCACATCATCTGATTGTAAATATGACTGTACTGGGTTCGATTCCTACTCAGAGAAATGATTTTATTTCATTTCTTTGCTCTGGTAATAAGACAAATTGCAGTGTAAGTTCTACTACTCAACTGGGAATTTATTGAGAATTGGGCAGAGTGGAGAATGGAGTTTTAACACTAGATTGTAAGTGCCCTGTTATACATATGCAGGGTACTATGTAAAGCTAACAAAATGTTTAATTTGTTAATAAAATGTTTCAGATTGGCTGTTTTCTTTGCATTGTTGGTTCAGTTGTCTTTGTTATACATTCGCCAAAGGAAGAAGAAGTTAACAAATTCTCAGACTTCTGTGATAAATTAACAAATTACAGTTTTTTATCATATATATTTATAATTTTAGTTATGAGTTTAATACTTAAGATAATTTTTGTTCCAAAGTTTGGTAATACTAATATAGGTGTATATTTATTAATTTGTTCTGCCATAGGTAGTTTAACTGTGGTTTTTTGTAAGGGTGTTGCCCTAGCAATTAAGGAAAGCATAGCTCTAGGAGTGAACAATTTTGCAAATTACTATTTCTGGTTAATTTTGGTCATCTCAATAATTTGCATAATGGTACAAATGAATTATTTAAATAAAGCACTAGACATATTTAATACAAGTGTTGTAACACCTGTATACTATGTCATGTTTACAGTATTAGTTATAATATCGTCAGGAATACTGTTTAAGGAATGGGAGCATATGAAAACTCAGGATATTTTAGGTTGTATATGTGGATTCCTTGTGTTAATAACAGCAGTCTTTACTTTGAATGCTTTCAAAGATGTTAATATTACTTTTAAGGATTTAAACATAAATTTAAGACAGCACAACTCTCTTAGACATACCAATGGTCTTGAAAATTATGTAATGAGTGATGTTAGGAGATTAGAATAATAAAATTATATTCAAATATATTAATAAGTGTTTAAAGACTAGAAGCTTTAAATTCTGTAAAAAAATTGTGAAATTACATATTGAACAAAAGTGAGTTCACTTTAATCTAAATAAAAAACTAAAAGAAATTTAACAAATACATTTAATATCAAATTCTGAGATGTTTTATATTAATCATACCTTCTATCCTAAAATCTATAACAAATTGCCTCAAAATAACTTGTATTAGGAATGGTGCAAAAATATTTTACCATATATCATAAATACACAGTCACAGAATGATATATGAAAGTTCGACAAATAGGACAGGTGCGTTGATAACCATAAAGAAGCATACAGCATTCAGTGCACAGACAAACATGGCGACAGGGTAATGTTAACACACATTTTTGTCTCTCCTGACAAATTACACATAAAGCATCAGCAGCATTTGCAGGATCATCTTCATTTTCATTTCCTAATTGTAAGTCGAGATCTCTTGAAACTATAGGTTGTCCTCCAGCTATTCGAGTTATCATTCTCACTTCAGAGTTTGTCATGTAATGATATATAACATAATATAAGTAGGTTATTTTTGTAACTGAGATCCAGTAAACATTTGTAATCTGAAATTGTATTATTTCTCTAAAATGTATACATGAACGAGCAATTACCATTGTCAGCAAGATTCCCATAAAAGATTCCAATGGGACATCTGATAAAAAATTTGTGACTCCCAACAATGCCATGTAGGCATTGACTGTGCTGGTTACAATAACATCTTTTATATATTGAAATAATGCACTTATTATGTCTGGGAGGTGTAAAGGCACAAAAGTAAGCACAAGCCACAATGTATCACCCAAAAATATAATGGAATTTTTAAAACCAGATAAAACTTCATAAATTATAAAAAGCATACTACTCATTGAAAGCTTAACATTCCTAAAAATATAATATGCCTTGCTATTCACTTCATTACCCATTGCTGAGGTCATATTACATAAACAATAATAATAATTAATAAATGCATCAGAAATATTATTTATTAAGCCTGGTAAATCTTCTGTAAATATACTTATATTGTCTTCATAGATGATTTGAAGAAATAATACAACATATTGTATGCTACTGTATACAGATGATATGATAATTGACACAGTTAAAACGATAACTCGCCCAATAGACGAAGTAAAAATAATAATGTTCTGAAAGATTAATGCCACCAAGTTTACAATTTTTGCCAAATAAGTAATCATATTTTAAATTCATCCTCTAATAAACTGACCAATGCCCACGTATGTATAAATCAGATATTAGCACAATTGTAATAATCTAAATCTGTTATTTGTCTCTATTAAAGTCAACTTATCTTGTTGTTTAACACAATTTAAAATTGTCCTTTATTTTCGGGAGTTTTTAAGTAAATAGTTATAATTGAATATGACATTTGTGAATTGTGACACAAATTCAAACTGGCGTAGATTAATAAATTATCTATGGCAAGATGTGAGTTTTTAATCATTGTAGCCGTTATCATTATAGGCCGTTTATACGCTTGTATACGTACAAGCTACCCTGAGGTGCAGATTTCACCGCACTTTGTTTTCTTACCAAAGCAAATTAAAATAATTAATTCCCCCGACGAGAATCGGACCTATACCTCAACACCACGTGCGAGTAATATATTTATTATTAAAGCGACAATGATAGATAGACGGGCTCGCTCACCGAGGGTTCCGTACAAAAATATATAAGAGGTCTCGACTTTTTTCGCAATTCAAGCTTAGATTAGTCAGAGCCCTTTCACTATTCCTCACTTGAACTAGCAGCTTTAATAATAAATTTAGACCCCCTATTTAAGGCTATTATATGTTGTAGATGTTAGGTGCCAAATTTCATAAGTCTAGGTCAACTGGAAGTAACTATCCTATTAATTTTGATTCTTTTTATTGTGTCGAAATTTGGTTTGAATTTCAATACGATATATTCAAGTATTCCGAGATAAAGGTGATCTTTAACTTCAAAGTAAAATTAGCAACTTAATTTTCTAGGGCTCTAGGCCATTGTTAAGGAGTAGCCATTTAAGTTTCGAATCTACTTCATCCACCTTTTATTAATCTGGGATTACCTTTTTACTTTAGCCTCTCGACTTTGAACTCTCTTTTACATCCTCAAAGATCAATTTATTGGCTCTCATATCTTTGAACATATGTCAAGTCTCATCTATAATTTTTAAGGCGCATTGTGAACAGATTCAAGGAATAACACTATCAATTTACTGCCTAACTAGCAGTCATGTGATCATCGTGGAATGACGCGACGATATTTATGATAAGCTCATGACTCGAAAGAGTAAAAGAAATGGTAATTTCGTGAAAAAAAACTAATGTAAGATATTTACGTATTTTATTTTGAGTAAAAAAAATATGACATCTAATATGTCTCATCTAGAACCAGTTTAGTAATCTACAAGCTTACCCCTTATGTATGTATATTGATAACATAACCTAATAACATGAAACATTGTATTTATCTTTGATTTATGTAACTCCTCTAAGAACAGACATATATATATATATATATATATATATATATATATATATATATATATATATATAGTGTGACATAACACAATTTCAAAACTTACAGTAAAAATACGGAACATGGTCCTATAATAAACAAGTGGAAAGTTAGGTATGAATCCATATTCATTATACTCTAGTATTAAAACAGATCTACAATAACTCATGCAATATGTACAAAATATTCCATCTTGTTACTGTTATTTTCAAATCATGGTTACTACAAAAATTGTATGGCATATTTTCTTGTTTAATTTATTTATATACCTTATAATTATAATATAAAAAGCAAATACAAAATAGTAAAATATTAATATTGGCGATACATAATGTAATAACAGACAACCTCAATCTTTATAATAATGCTTTAGTAATCGTTACCAAATAATGAGTTGAAATAATATAAATTTATTGGTTAGAGTTTTCCGAGGCCGTACTTGACATGGGCGATATTAGCGGCTGCCTGATGCAGTCCTCCGACGTGGAGGGGGGACTGGGCTGCGGCAACTGACACGGAGTTTCAAGCTTCTTTTTCAACATATCCTTTTCCGTGACAGTCGCCGTGGGGGGCGGGTACTTGTAGTGTTTGACGAGGTCGGCCTCCGGCGAGCTGGGGGGCGCGACGGTGAGCTTCTTGTAGCAGTACTCGAGGTGCGGGGGCGGGGCGGCGCGCGCGGGGTACCGGTTGAAGATGTGCACGTGCGTGACGCGGCGTCAGTCGGCCTCGTGCTCGTGCAGCTGCGCCAGCAGCGCCGCGCGCCGCGACTCCAGCTCCGCGTCGCTCCACGCCGCCGAGCCCGCACTCCTCTCGCTATTACATATAAATGGTAAAATATCTATACGTCAATTAACATTCCAGTGATCGATTAAATATTATTTATATCAGAAGTGACTTGTATGACGAAAACGCGAGTGCAAAAAGATTCGCATTATTATATGAATAAATTGTAAATCTCACGGAAAAAATTAGTCTCGCGCGTAATGATCACTACTCCACGCCTCACTGTAATGAAAATTCACATGATTCTAATTTTGAAATATGTTTATTAAGTAAACTGTTATCTAATATATCTAATTCGCGTATTCTAGATGCTTTTTTTGTTTTGATTATTTAAAATTAAATTTATGTTGGAAGAATCACACAATATAATATGATTCTCACCGTTCTTTCTTTTCTTTCTTCTCCTTCTTCTTCTTAGGCTTGTGTGCAATTTCAGTTTGGTCGGGAGAGCTGGGGGCGCTGCGTTTTGTCTTCTTGCTTTTGTGTTTTACCGGTTCTTCATCCGACATAGCGCAATCCTCCGGTGTTGGAGATTTCTGCGACAAAATATATTATTATTAAAATACATACATTTGCGAAATTTATAAAAAGTTCCCGTAAAATTTTCGAGGTAATAATTCCGAGGTATATTCTTAGTGTTCCCTTGCACTCGCCAACGGGCCAAATTTCAGTTTTCTACTTTCAGTAGTTTTGGCTATGCGTTATCACGTCACTTAATATTTTTTTTGTAAATAAATAAGAAATATATAAAAATTCAAAACTTCCTTTACATAAGTCATAAGTACATTATTATCTTAAAAACAGAACTCACTGGTGGAGGTGAATGTTTGCGATGCTTCTTTTTAGATTTTTTATGTTTCTTCGCCTCGTCCTCGGAGCCGGTGGCGCTATGCTCGGAGCGTGAGACGCGAGAGGCGCGTGAGGCGGGAGTGGTGGGCGCGGCGGGCGGCGGAGAGGCGGCGGGAGGGGGCGCGGCGGACGGACAGGCAGAGGGGGAGGGCGAGCGCGAGGCGGACGGGGAGCGCGACCTTTGCTTCTTTTTCTTGGAACGTTTTGACTTGCGCGGCTTCGGGTGGTGGTAGTGGAGGCAGCTGTCCTCTTGCTCGTGTTGGAAATCCTGTTTATCGCAACACAAAAGGATTTCAAAAATATATAAAAAGAAATATGCTTTTAAGTATTTCTTTGTCAATCTGGTAAAGATATATAATTTAAGCTTGAGACCTGAATATTCAAGTTACTTTTCAACTAATATGAGAATTTATAAGAGGATCAGATTTTTGTGTGTCGGCGCCAAAGCGTGATGCATCGGATATTCACCATCCATCGGCCGCCTACGTCAGATGTGCCCTGAAGTACGTCTTATAGAGACCCAGTTTAATTCCAAGAGGGAGGTAGGAACGCAGCCGTCTATTAACAGTATCAATGACAACACCCAGGTGGCGTACTGGAGAGTCCTTGAACTTCAGTAGCAACAAAAACTCACCTTGTACAGGCGCGCGCGCTCGGCGTCGTCGGGCACGGCGGCGAGGTCAGGCGTGCCGAGGTCGAGCAGCGCGCGCGCCTCGCCCCACGGCAACGCGGGGTCGATTCCCGCCGCGCTCAACGCCCACTTGAACGCACTCTCGACCTTTTTTTGAGCTTTGGTTTCTTCTTTCACCTTCTCTTTGTTTTTAGCTTCCGCCTGGTTAAAACAAAATAAAAAAATATCAAAAACAGCTTCATGTTTTTTTGCGTATAGCAGAACAGTCAGAGGTATTGTTCAAATTGCTCAAATTCAAGATTTTTTATTCCGAAATATGTTTGCGCAGCAAACGTGATGTGAAGCGTTGGTGCGGTCTTGCCTAACATTTACCCATTCACTCTGTTTTTGAGGGCATATCGATATAACTTAATGGGTTGCGGAACTAAACATCGCGCTTTATAATGCAAATAATTATCTATATATATATTAAATCATTCCTTAGTGTGGGGATCGGATCCACATCTAACGTGTTCACAGTCGAATCATTTTCCACTATGCCACGATGGTCTTTAAAGAACCCCAAATATTGGTTTTAATTCAAAAAAATCATTACTTAATCAAACTTATTCCTGTTATTATTATAACAATAATAAAAAGACGCTCAACGCCCAAGTACCCACACATACATACGGGTAACAGTGTAAAGTTAATAAAAATTATAATATGGTTTGATATCAAAATTCAATAGTTGTATGAAGTAAAATTAAATACCTTTTCAAGTAAGGAATTGTAAGTAAGTTTAACATTTCCTGCATCCAACGAAGCGGACTTGCTGTCCTCACAGACGACGGTAGCGAACTCTTCAAATGTAGTGTCCGGCTTCACTTCAAACTCTTTCTCTTTCAGAATTTCCTTTATTACTTTCTTTTCGTCGTGGAATCTTGCTTTCAAATTTTCAACATAAAATTTGAACAGATCAAGAGGTGTAGATCCGTTTTGTCCTACAATAAAATGAATATTATAAATTTTTATTATTTGAAAAAAATATTGTTTGTAAAGTCCCTAAAATCAACATCTAGTTAATAAATTCTGTACTTACTAAACAATAAATAATTTTAAAAATCTTTCCAAAAATAGTTACAGGAACATACTTAATATTATTTTTATCGTGTTCATACTACATATCTGGCGCAGCAGTACTTCCTACAAGGGGAAAGACCTATTTCCATTTCATCGTTCTGGGAACAAGACAAAGCGCGGTGTTAAGTTCCACCACTCTAGTCTGGTCCTCCTCTCTCAAGGACATAGAAGTTGTATTACTAGACTGACCGAGCATGGCGGAGAAGCGCATATCGGCCGATACTACTGGGTACAGCTCCACCCACAGGGACATCGACGTCAGCTTGCCCTCCTCGTGCAGCGAGTCCAACAATGCCTTTATTAAATAGAAACAAACTAAATAATGTTATTTAAAATTACACAAAACACCGCCACCCAAAAGCCACTCTTTATGTTACCGGTACTGAAAAAGTAAAAAAAAAAAAAAAAAAATCAACACCCCCAATCAAACTTACAATCATTCCGTTTACAGACTGACGGACGGCCATTTTCGAAAGCATATTCAATGTCTGTACATTTATTTTTACTTTTTTATCGTAGTCTATAATGGTTGGTGTAAATTCGACAGTAAAACGTAAAATAACATTCATGTCCCATTCTCTAATGGATATCGGACAATCGCCTCTGCTTCTCAAAGAACATATATGCTATTAAAACCAAATATTTATTAATGAATTAACTATAAGTTTATGATTACTATAATTTGTTATTTTACAATATCATATTAAAAAATAATTATTCCATAATTAATATAGTTACCAAGAAATTATCTCTATTTTTTCTTTGTTGGCGTTTATTTCTTTTTTTTATTTGCTCCCTTTCTTGTAAATATTCAGCTTCTAAATTTCTAATATGCTGCTCAAATACTGTAAAAATAATTAATTTTGTACATGTTTTGTAATATAGCGTATTCTTGGTAAAAATAAAAACAAGACATAATAAAAAAAGGATCCGCTCTATCCCGCTTAAAGCAGGGTAACACTGTTAACCCAGTTTTCCGCAGAATTTTCGACAAGTTAAGTTACTAAACTCCGCGTTTTATCTTTTAACTCGAGAGAAGAAATGAAAATAATTCTTTTAAAAAAATAAATCTTCTATATTTCAAGTAAGAATTACACCCACAACTGTTTGTAGTCAAATACTGTGGTGGATGCATCACAACGACCTTTTTTAAAAAAAATACTATAATTATTGAATAAATAAATAATGTTTACCTATAAGAGCATCCTCTTTATCCATTCCCAATAAACTAACATCGTTCTTGAACGCTGCATTTTCCAACAGCAATACTTGAGCCTCACTCCAAGTACTACTGTATGTAATTTCATTCATGTTCTCCAACACCTGTTTATTTATTTATATTATTATATATTGTGTTTTATTATATATATTGTTTGAATGGAAAAAGGACAAGGCAAACGAGCGTTTGGGTCATCTGATGGTAATCACCGCCGCCCACGATTCCGTCCAACACCACAGGAGCTACAGGTGTGTTGCCTGTGCTAATCTCAGAAATTACTACTTTATTTTTAAAAACTATTTTGTCAATTTATCCAGGAACATTATTAGTTTTATTTGATCAAGTTAATTATTTCGGTGTAACCTAGGGTTGCCAACTAGTACCGGGAGCTAGTTGCTGTTTGGTAGTTAGCATCTATAGGTAGTACTAGTTCAGGGAAATATCTGAAAACTATATATTTGTGGTAAAATAATGATTGCTTTAAATAGCAATAACCGTATATTTCGACAGAACGCCCTAACAGAAACCTCGGGGAACCCTAAAGGTTGTGCGTCATAGTTTTTTTAATAATAAAATTATTTCTTATTCCACATAATGTAAAATATACAAAAAAATTGTGTATGTTCAGGTATATATGGAAAAAGGACAAGGCAAACGAGCGTTCGGGTCACCTGATGATGATCACCGTCGCCCACGACCCCGTGCAGCACCAGAGGGGCTACAGGCGCGTTGCCGGCGTAAATATTGTTTACAATCAACTGAGACTGACGCTTGTACTAAGCTCTGAGCTTGTGTTATATGCGCGAGCGTTCCTGCGGCGCCTTTTTTTGGAGAGATTTTTCGTTTTATTGAGTAGTATAGGATTTACCTGTGAGCCCCACAGTACCGTCCGTCAGTAAGTACTGTGTAAATGCATTTCCCAACGAAAAAAAAAGGTTACCTCAGGTACTTGTAAATTCCAATATGCAATACTACAATAAATACTTTACTTACAGCTTCTTATTACTTGAGATTCAACTTGGTTAAATAAATATATATATTTTAATACTAGTATTTAAAGACAATTACTTGGGCTAACATCTTCATATTCCTCTTTTTTAAAGCCTTGGCTTCTTCTTTCTCGCGCTTAGCTATAGTGAAAATACAATCTTCATAGATATCTCGCCTATCCGAATCAGGAACACAGCGCCATATCTATAAGTTCATTTATTTCATTTAAAGAAAATTGTAATAACATTATTGAGGACTATCATTCTAGATCAAACCTATAATATAACAAACATATAACATTCACAATAATTCAAACAACATATGGACCGTTTATTTTGAGAGTGGTATAAGTCCATTTTCTTTTGTTCCGCATAGGCAAATCATATGCGGTCTGGCATTGTTTCTATTGTTTTATCAACATTTAATTTGTTTATATAAATTTGTTTTTCGCTAATTAGACTACGATAACACATATATATGTGCTGTAAATGGACTGGAAAGTGGTGTACTTTCAAAATTAGACAATTGTAAAAATCGTTTAATTTCAATTTTGAAAAATCAAATATCGTTTAAAATATACTTCTTTTTAATATAATTTTGTTTACAAATAAGCATAACAACAGATAAAATTTTAGACGGCAATTACATTGTCATTACAAGAGTTTACTTATTCTCTGCATGTGGCAGTGTTTCAAAATATGCGTGATGCACCGGAGGTATATAGGGTAGTAGCTGCTTCATATCTTTACATTTTTCGTACGTAATAGGTCTAGGATACATTTTATTTAAAAATTCAATTCCTAAATAATATAAAATTAGGAAAATCATAATAAGATTGCGGATTTTTCTGCAAAAAGATAGCGCTACTGTTGTTTTTCTTGTTTTTTAATTCACCAAAATACGGGCAAAGATACAGAGTCATACAGCCTTGTCGTATTTATTTTCTACTCACAGGTTATGCGCTGTACATTTTCTAATACATTTCTCTAATTTTTTATATCTATCTTTTAACTTACGAGTAGTGGAAATACGGAAAGGAAACAATGCAAATCGACTGCATATGAAGCCGCGGGACACAGCTAGTATAAAATAAATGAAAAATAACAAAATACTGATCGGCATCCATCTGCTATGTACCTCTCCTGCCTCTGTCAATTGTACTTACACCACTTTCATAATCGATGATTATGCAATTTTATTTACTGACCAATTTTAAGTTGTACAAAACATGGGATATTTTTGAGAAATTAAACACGGACTAGTTATATATAAAAAAAATACATTAAATTAAGCATGAATTACGTGATAGCTCATTTTTCTCAAAAATGGACTTACACCACTTTCAAATTAAACGGTCCATATATGTACTTATCTTAAGTTATTCTCTATACAATATTATCTTATTTCATCTTGAGAAAAAAAAACATTTAAAAAAAATCAGCTACGCACTGTTAATTCCGTTTCTCACTTCCTGCTGAATTCTGGAGGCATTCTGGAGACAACGCCGTGCTTTGCCCCGACACCAAAGAAAAGAAATGGTAATATAAAATAAATATTTCACTCCTCACCTCAAGATTATTAAACATTTCTTCACATTTGTAATATTTTGTGAGTGACGTTACTCGTTCACAGCTCAATAAAAATTCTTCTAAACTTTCCCTATTCTTTTTTGTTTTTAATCTGTAAAAGGATAGATATTAAAATGAATAGTCTTACCTACCTTGCTAGGTGTAGGGATACATTATGAAGCAAAAAACAATATTATCCAACCAGTTAGGTATGAATATATTTAACAAATTTACCAGTTTCGGCAAGATTTCGTTTTGGAAACCTTTTAATATGACATTTTTAAAGAATCGCACTGTATTACGCACAAAGCAGGGGGAACCTGGAAATCTAGTGTTAAGACACAACCCATTAAAATACTTCTATTCTTCACTTTCTAAAGAATTCTGGAGGCATTACATATTTATTATAGTGTTTTTATCTTCACCATTTTAAATGAAAGCACAGTTTTAATTACTCTATAAAATAGCAATACAATTCAAACGAAAGAGATTTTAACAAAAATGAAAAAGTGACTTTTTCAAACTAAATAAATAATAAAATTGTAGGTGTAAAATAAAACGCCATTTGTTAAGAACGACGCACATAGACTACTTATCAAAGCGACCATAACGCACACGCCTTGTTTACGAGGTCGAGTCGTAAGTATTGGCAGTGAAATTTTATACTCTTATTTAGTGTTTGGTGGTAACAAACTCTAAATAAGACTATAAAATAAATATTTATGGGGGCTCCCAGAAAACAACCGTGATTTATTAGCCGATTTTATAGAGAATGGTATGGGCCCACGGTCTGTGATACAAACTCACAATTGGGCGATTTTTTTAATACATCTACTTGAAATCAGAACAAAAATAATATACGACTAATTAGTAGGGATATTCAGACCGCCAGCCTGCTGGAGCCAACTCAGTTGCAGTTGCCAGCAGTTTCTAAATAAACCATTGCTTATAAATAAATATAATAATTACCGTTGTTCTTCACGTTCATCTTTTAACTTTTGTGTTTTATATGCATTGAAAGCTTGTTTTTTCTCATTCAGCTTTTTAAATGTTACATATCGAGGATCCTTTGAAATTATTTTAACACACTGTTCCCATGTTGCATTTGAAGGAACATTCTAAAATTAAAGTAATTTTGTTATAAATTTGAGACTATTACCATTTATATTTTATCATAGTTGCATATTGAAAATAATATAAAAAACGTATTCGTATTTAAAATACACACTAGTACACATACACTCGTATTTACACTACACTCGTGTACACTCATATTTAAAATAGTATAAGAACTTTCTTTATAACAATGATGCATATATCTTAATTTCGAATATATAAAAAAGATTCACGAAAAATTACATAATATGGTTTTAAAAGAATAACACAAAAAATAATTAAGCTTACCCTATCTTTCAGAAGCTCTTTAAAAGCTTCAATAGCTTCTTTTTTGTCTTTATATTGTAGTTCTTGTTCAGGTTCATTGCCATTAGGCTGTGGTGGGGCAGCTATTTCTTCTGGATTTACTGCAAAATTATTCTTATATAAGTTAGTCTTGGAAATAACGAGAAAATTCACGAGTGAGAGTTAGNCCCCCCGCTCAGGTCAGTAAATAACCAAAAATATAGCAAATTTAGTACTTACTTTCCTCAGGGATGGGTATAGCATTAGCAAGAGATGGGTCTATGGCTGCTAGAGTTTTTGCCATTGCCTCATCAAGGGCTGAACTGCCAGAAGTTGGTACGGCTGGTGACATTGGAAGAGGCACTTCACCTGGAGGAACTTCCGCATTAAGGACTGCCCTAAAAATAGTGATTTGGGTGCATGTATATCTTTTGATCTTTAATCAAGTAGAACCAAATCAATTTATTTTCTGACTTATTTACAGTTCTAATTTTCTAATATCTTACTAGAATACTATTAATACAATGAACTATACCCTATTTACTAAGGGATGAGATAAAAGGTAAATAAATAAAAAAAGGTTATTTTATAGGTAACAATTGCTGGTTGATGGATCTTAATACAGAATATTAAGTAAAAAAATCTTTGGATTTATGGAGTAAATAACATTAAAGAACCATAATAATCATCAGCTGTCACACTGTATCCCGCACACATCAGGTTACACAGAGGGAATCTAGTGTTAAGGCACTCTGTTCCCCACAAATCAAGTGAGTGGCAGAACTCAACACCATGCTAAAATATAAATTTAAATAAATATTTCATCTCCTCGAGCGGGGATTGAACCCACAACCTCTGTTTTACACTCCCACTCTGTGCCCCTGCGCCACGACTGACCTTAATAATTATTATGATTTTAATTTATCAATTTAAATAATTTTAATAATTATATTTTCAAATTTTATAAAATGGCACATGTACAAAGTGAAGTGCAAGTGCATAATGGAAATAAGATTGTTTTCATGTTTAAAGCCAGAAAAATTGTAAAAATCAAATTTCAAATTTAAAAATGTTTCTATTCACCCCATTTCACTGTTGATATGAACATATTTAGCAGTTGTATAGATTCAATCATACATATTTATCCACAAGGAAATGAAAACCATATTTAGAAACACTATTATATCTTTTATGACAAATAAGTTAAGCATAAAACGCAGGCTTGTAGCCAAAGAGAGTACATACTAATGTAAAGTGTGTGGTAAACACACTTACACTTTAAGCATTTTAAAACAAAATTTTAATTTTTATTATTTTACATTTTTCAAGAGGTATCATACCCATGAAAACAATAACTATCAAGTCAAAACACATGCGAGATACACATATACATATTAAACATGTACAACATATTAGCACATAGTAGTTTGGATAAGTAACCATTTGGTTAAACAATGTTCAGATATAAAATGTTTTACTGTAAAAACTATAAAAATAATTACTGTGCAGCTTCTTCTGCAGTTATCTTATCCTTTATATCTTGTAATTCCTTAGGAATAACCCAGCTTGATTCTTTTGTTTCAATATTGTGGTAATACACTCGGCCAGCATCAGTAGTATATTCCTTCCAAACACAGGATGATAATAATTTCTAGAAATAAATAGCAACAAGTAAGTTTTTAACACAGCAAACAAGATGGTAAGTAATTAGGGATTTTACTATTATCACTTACTTCAGAAGGAGATTTTAAATCATCTGGCTTTTCCCATAAACTTTGTTTGGTTATAGAATTATAGTAGTATATTCGACCATCTGGGGCTTTATGTTCTGACCATGGACAACTTTGATTAGCCATAGGTGATATTTCAGGTGCTGGAGCACTTAATTCCTGTAAATAAAATATACATCACATCTTAACTTAAATATCTAAAGTTCTGTTAGAAATAAATACAACAAAAGTTTTGAATAGACTTATTAGAGTATTTTTTATAATTTACTGGTTTAAATGGAGGAAAGCCGGGTGGTGGCATAGAGAACGGCGCCATCATAGGTGGAAACCCCATAGGAGGTGGAATAGGACCCATGTTGGCTGACAATCCAGGAACGGGTGGCATTGCAACAGCCGGGGGCATTGGTGGAGGCATCCCACCTAGCATAGGTGGCGGCATGAGTGCCGGTGCGGCTCCAATCAGACCAGGGGAGTTAGTGCCCGCGCTGGGAGGTTCCTGCAAAAATAATAATGTTTTATCAGTTTATGGTTCTAAAAAGTAACTACTGTGTAAAACATATAGATTTATCTTTCTTACCATAACGATGGACAAGTCTCACAAGTCAAAATAAAAATGCACGATATGACAGTTTCGATTTCTAACAATAACTATCTTATATTATTAATAACATAGGTAAATATTAGAAAACGACTGAGTTTCATCCCTTAAAATGGTCACAACCAATGTGAAGTGCGATTAGCACTTTGGAAAATTTTAAATTACTATTTTCAAATATAAAACAACATTACATGTTACAACCTACTGACATTGACAATCAGTCATACAGAATACATATACCCAAGTCCCAAGCTCCAAAGGCACAGAATACATATACCCAAAATTTATTAATATTATAAACTTAGATCTATATATTCTATGTCCAACAACACACAAGTCATATATTTTCTACAGAAATTGTTTTTATAATATAAATAATATTGAGGTGAGAGAAATTACGCTATATTACTATAATATATTGCTAAACATTTAAAAATATAAACGTAATTTTTGTATACAACACCACTTACAGGAACACTAACGAACAATCACTGTAAAAAGGCATTTTCCGAACAACGGGACAATACAGGCTTAGTATAAAGTAATAATAATACGGAAAATAAAAGATATGTTAAGTGAAGACTTTAGATATCTTGTATCCAAACAAAGTTGCTATTATTGTTTCCTAAGAAAACGGGACTGCACCGAGTTGAACGTTGCTGAGCGATATTTGGAACTATCTCAATGTAACTTAAATTTACATTCCAAGCGAAATAGATTGATTTTACAGTTTAACTCATGCGCTAAAGACGCCATATGGCGAGCAAAAAAAAGTAGCTCTCTTTTATTTTAAGCATAACGGTTTTTGTGATTTTTGTCTACGGGTAAGCTAACGTTATTTATTTGCTGTAATACAAATCAATTGTCAAACTTGTACGAGTATGACAAATTGTAGCGCGGCACTTGGTTTTTACGTTAATTCTTATTATTAATAAGTTTATTTCTTTTGAGTGCTGTTATAACTTACAGGCATATAATATTAAGGGTTCATATTTAAAGAAGTTCTAAATAAAATGTCGAGTACATCGCAAAAACACCGTAATTTTGTGGCTGAACCTATGGGTGAAAAGTCTGTCACGGATTTAGCTGGAGTAGGGGAAGTTCTTGGTAAACGCTTGGAGACCGCTGGATTTGATAAGGTGTCTATAAATATGATATAATAAATGAAATTGTACAATACTGAAATGCAACAACTATAAAGCAATTAGAAATTTTCTAGTCTAGTAGTAAATCTTAATAATACCTTTGAAAGTAAAAAGATTTAGTATGTAGTCTTCTAGTAAATCTTAATAATACCTTTGAAAGTAAAAAGATTTAGTATGTAGTACACAGATAGAATGTTAATTTATAGTTTACATACATACATAGCTTCACATTTTATCCCTAGCGGGGTAGTCAGAAAGAACGGAACGCCAAACGCTATGGTCTCTACATACCTCTTGCGAGACAAGATCCACTGTTATCAATCTCTTCATATATGCCCTTCGGGGGGGTCCTAATGTTTTTTACGTGACCTTCCTCCAATATCTTTGAAACTTTTCAAAAGTCACATTCTTCATTCTCACTGTGACATCTTCACTAATACCTGCCATTCTGTGTATTTTTTCATTGTTGATTCAGCTAAGCTCATATCCTACGAAGCAATTATTTCTCCACGGCATTCATCTTTCTTTCATTCTTCTTCTTTCATTTAAAATTCACAGAACATCATTATATTTTAGTTTTCCAATGGGGAAGTTACAGGGAATGGAAAATTATTAAAATTAGAATTAAATATAAATTAAATAAAATTTTATCTCACAAATTTTTCCTTTTTTTTCAGGCATATGTTGTTTTAGGCCAGTTCTTAGTTTTAAAAAAAGACAAAGAATTGTTTCAGGAATGGATGAAGGAAACTTGTAGTGCCAACTCCAAACAATCTGCAGACTGCTACCAATGTCTCAAAGATTGGTGTGATGAATTTTTGTAAATATTATTAATATAAATATTTTAAACATAATTATTATTTCATCACTAAAGTACTGATTTACTCTTATCCAAGACCGATTTACTGAATATTAGCCGATTGTCATTAAGAGAACATTATTGGATAATAATAATAAAAAAGCCTTAAGTATAATAATATATGTAAATAATAAAGTTATGTGTAAAAGTAAATATAGAGTTGGAAATAAGTCATTGTATAAGCATAGATTTACATTCTAAATTTATGATTACATGTGACAAATTGATATATATTATCAAATATATTTTTACCAGAATATTAAAATTATAAAATATATAAAGGAACCTTTTATTTCAATATTCACACATTTTTTTATTAATAAAACAATATACATCAAAAATAAATATTTATGAATTATATAGTAGATATAATCTAGTTAATGTTTATAACTTTTGTGAAAATAAATCCCTAATAATTTATATTAATTATATATACAAAATTAATATATAATCATTGTTATCGTACAATTTACAAAAACATTGAAATTAAGCAATTTTTAGATATAATCTGTTTAGTAAATACTAAATGAACCCCCCATATGCTGATATCTATCACAATGATTGTGACATCAAATCTCAATCTGCTGTTAAAAAAAAAAATCTCTAAATAAATTTCATTACTACAAAGATGCTGAAAAATTAACTCAGTAAAATATCTACCATTCATTTAATTAATCAATGAAACTAATCAAATTAATTACATAGATTTAGGACATTTACACATTTTTTCTGCAGAGCAGCAGATTTCCAACAAAATCCATATTCAATATACACAATTAATCTTAAATAATTAGTATGTTTCATTAAAAGTGTGTAATTCTGCTGAAGATCTTATAATAAATCAACAAAAAAATGTTTATCCAGATTACAGAGTCATTGAATTTTGTATTTCTTTGGTGCTTGTGTTTCTTTACTTGTTTTTCAAATTACATGTTACACTACTTCATAGATGACACTAGACAATAAATGATATTTTTCTGTATTGAACATACCTAACATAAGTGTGTATAGGTTAACAAAAGAATAATAATATACTTGAAAATTTTAGGTTTTCAAAAGTGTCATATGTACATAGTTTATTTTGTTGTGACTAAACTTTATTAAATTCCTCAACAATTCAACAACAAAGGAATTCAACAAGTTTATTTTACATAAATTATATCTTTGATTAGTCAAATATATAATTTATGTACATAAATATTGTTTTTAGTTCCTTGAGGCTAAATATGTAAGGCTAAACCATTACTTATAGAAAAGCACAGCAGAAAAACTGATTTACTAAAAATCCATCTATAAGATATGAAAATGAACACTGCTGTATGTTATAAAAAAATAGAACATTTTTTTTAAATATATGAATTGATTTGTGTATAAAGATAATCCTATGTCATAAACACAATAAAGAATATGAAAAAGAATATTAATACACCAAATATTTTAAACATTAATGCTCTGTTACCAGTAATATTCTGAAAATATTTTAATATTTCTCTATGACCAGCCTCTACATTCATTTCAGTCTCTTGTATATTAGCATCAATTCGACCTATTGCTTCATCTTGCTCTTTGACCATATGAGCCAACTGTTGGAAAATTCCTCCCAATTCTACAATTGTACTCTCTATGTTATGCATTGTTTCAGCCCTCTGCTGCACATATGTATCAGAATCATCTCTTAAGGCTAACTGTTGCAATTGCAAACTGGATTCTTCCCCTAAATCTATACTAACTTCATCTGGTTGAAGTAATGATGGCACTTCTTTTACTACTGGTGCACTACTAGAAAACTGCTCTCGTCTGTTGTTTTGATGCTTAAGGTTTTCAGATCTTACTTCTAAAACCTAAAAAAGTAACAACAAATAAAGTTAAAGATATGTATGCCTGAGACACAACAGAAACTGTACTATTGTATCATCAATTTACCTGTTTAAACTGGTTACTCATGGATGCCAGTCTTGATTGTAGAGCCAATACAACACTAGATGAATGACTATGCATACTTTTGCGCCCTCTTGGCATTTCACCTAATCTAGCAATCTGCTGATTAAGTGAATTTAAATCACCTTTTATTATATAGGTTAGTTCGTGAATTTCCATAGGTCGATCATCAAATAAAGACTTTTTTTTTGCCACTGTAAATAATAAAAATAATAAAATATAATAAGACTAATTATTATAAATATTTCTTTAATAAATTTCATATAACTTACACATGGCCAGTTTTTCTAGTTTGGTAAAAGTGCTTGTAATATTTTTACTAATAACTTTTGCCATACTCATGAACTGTGAATAAGTTGCAAGAACTGCTGCTTTTCTTTCATCTCTTACTATGGGTCTGGCCAAAGTTCTTCCTTGTAAGCTGCGCACAGTTGATACAAACTCTTGAGTTCTATCTCTTGACGCCATAACTGGTTCAAATATGAATTCTTCCAAAAAATCAAATTTAATATCACTCTCTTCTAAATATTTCTTATCTCTTTCTTCAGGGTTAGGCAAAACGGGTTGAAAGAATGTAGATCCGTTTTTGTTTAATTTGTTATAAGGAATTTCTTCTTGTGATAGCAAGGGTGTCTTCTCCGACACACCAACGTTTCGACGACGAGGGAGCATTGAATTCTGGATTAATAACTAAAATTAAAAATAGTCCAAACTGTTCAATATTTTGATAATTACTAGGTATAGGTATTTTATTATCAGAATAACATTGTAGAATTACTAAAGCTGTTTTAAACGGAAATAAGAACGTATTCACAGTAATTATTTGCTTAATATAAAATGGTTCATAATTAAAGTCTTAAATAATCAGTTGTCTTTTAGACTTTTACAATAACTATAAAGGAAGAAAAATATTATATTAAATGATGACGATGGCTAGCTTAATCACTTTTTTTTATGACAACGTCAATGTCAATGTTAAAACAACTATTAACTATTACTGCAATATATCAAAATTAAACTGTAATGTTACAATTTCGTAAATTATTACTTATTGCTGCGGCGTTGCCCATTTCAACTAAATAAATGTTTATTTAAGTGTATTTTAGAATAAAATATTTATTATTTTAATATTAATATGCTTGTCTATGCTGTAATGCACTAAAGTAATTACGTAAGAAAATCGTATTTTAAATATTTTCATAATTTATTGGTATTTTAAAAAATGTTTCATTATTTAACATTTATTTATGTGATCTGATAACTACGCCCGTAGAGTAAACGCAAATTTTTCTCGCGTAAATTTCGAGCGCGCTGGCCGGCGACACAATGCTCTATAACTTTCAATGTTAGTTCCATAACAATCAGTTCTGAACGACCGGACCAAAAGAAAGACATAAAAATTTTAATACTGTATATTTTTAATAAACCTAAACTACATTTAACTTCATCGCCAAAACCTACGAATCGATTTCGTAAATGAGGAGTTGCGGCGGCTTGCCGCTTTGATGGGTGATAGGTATTTATAACCGATAATTTTCTAAATTATTTTGTTTGAAAAAATAACTTATTAGTTTTCGGCGAAATCTCTTTTTTTAAAATTGTATTAGGCTTTTTGTTGAAATATTAAAATTTGACTTTATCGATTGATACAACACTATGGCAGAATGTGTCACCTCACTTTTGTACTAACTTTTGATATAATCTGTGCTCTGTGGAATCTCGTCAATTATTAAACTACGTTATAAATTTCTTTGATCTTTTAATTAATAAATTCATCAGGTTATGGGCCCAGACCACCTGATTGATCTTTCAAAACAGTTAACAGTATAAAAGTTTCATTGAATTCGTAATAAAAGTAGTTCCGAATAGTCATAACCTTAAAGTCAACACGTGCTTTCCTGTTTCTTGCAATCTCTTCATCAGCAAAATGTCTTCTACAAATACGATGGCACTGATTGAAAAACTGACTGGAAGAGAGAACTATCCAACGTGGAGATTCGCCGTTCAAACGTATCTTGAGCACGAGGACTTGTGGCAATGTGTCACAGCGAAAGAAACAGTTGACCCCAAACTTGACACAAAAGCTAAGTCTAANTGGATAATTGGAGTTGAATGTATTATTTCAGCGCGATATATTTGGTTTCATATTTTTTGTAGTAGTTATTAGTAGGTAGGTTTTTTTTTATAATTTCTTCCGTTTAAAAATAGTCATTTAACTATCTAAGAATAGTCATTTAAATATATTTTAATAATTACTTGAAAAGATTAGTAGCACAGATTTAAAACTACGGTACCTACTAAAAAATCCTTCCTGTGTAAAACAATTGGAAAATCCTTATTGAAACTACAAAAATGCGGGTCGCATTAGGGTTTAATTAATTTTCACATTATCTTAAGTGTTTTGCAAGCGTACATTATATGAATAATCCAGGAGTAAAAGCGGGCGAAACCGCAAGAGGGTCGCTAGTTAATAAATATAACTTAACATGCTTTTTACGACTAATATATCAATGATTAACTTCAGAGCTATTCCTTAAATTGATTATATTGTGATGAATGTGAAGTCCCATGTTCTTCAAAAATGTATATTATTTTCCTGTAGTTAATCACTTCGAACTTGACTTTTTTGTAGCTTATTTACAATATTGTTAACACGTGTTTGAATAAAATAATATAATAACTTTCTAAACGGGGCCTGGGTCTGTCAGATCCGACGTCCATGTTTCCCATACATAATGATTTCAAAACACCATATATCTTTATAATATTACAAAATATACTTTAATATTTTAATTGTATTATTTGTATTGAAATGTTTTTATTGTTATATATCATATATTATTTTGCATTGTTTGTTATATATTTTAGTAATATAAATATTATTTACCTAAAAAATATTCAATTTTTTTAGTTTTTATGATAAAATGGAAAAATTGTTCGACCAAGCACGTCAGGGACAAAAATATCGGTACTTTATAATCAACATCAAATAAAAGAATTGGACGACGACATTTTATAAAGAAAATAGCACTTTATCAAATAAAAAGTGTACTAAACTGCTCTAAGAATTGAGAATGACTTTGACTCGCGTTTCGCGATCTGATCTATCATTAATTGAACATGAAGCTAAAAAAAATTGTTTTGGGTTCTTGAAAAACATGTACACTTTGCCTCCAAAAGATATTTAGAAAGACAACACATACTTATGTTGACTGCAATCGTCCTGTTAGCCTACAATGTTGAAAGCCATTGTGTATCGATGATCAAAAGTACCTTATCTTGAGGTGTTGTAAATTTTTTTATTTTATAACATAAGATGTAATTTCTTAATTTTTTTTAATTGTTTGACTTTATATTTTGTTAAAAAAATATTTATTTTATTATCTGTCTTTCTTTTTTTATAGTATTATTTTCTTAAGAGTCATCCCATGTGGTCAAAGACTGAAATTGTGACTTTAAGTTACTTCAATCGTTGTGATGCGTAAAGTTTAATAAAAAGCGATTTTGTTTGATTTGAGGCTATTCATGTAAATTAAAACATAAAATTGTCTTATTCCTTTAAAGAACAGACGGAATATAGCCAATAAATACACTGGTCTGAGAGACCCGACGTCCATATGTGTGTTATAAAAAATCACGTCCATAGTTAAAGGTTAATGACGTTTAATTTTTAATAATCGAAGGTACATAAGTATTTTATTATATTCACCTACAGTGGGTAAAAAAAGTATTTACACACCTAATTTTTTTGAAGTTAGACCTACAAAAAATGATTTCAGTTAATTATTGTATTTAATAGCTTAATCTATATATGTTTATTTAACTTATTAAACATTACACACATTACATTTACATTATTAAAAAATCTTAGAAAATAGAAGTAAAAAAATGAGATGGTAAAAACACCTTTTCTTAAAGTCAAGTAAATAAGTATTTGCACACCAACCATTCTCTTGATACAATGTTATTCCCGCGACATTTTGTCACTTTAGGTAAAATATTAACATCGTTTGTATATATGCGAACCTCGGGGTACGTATCCTAATATCGAGACTTTTGTTTAGTGTTCTGAAAATTTTGTGAATTTTGGAACAATTTTATTTTTTCTGACGAAAGCAAATTTTATCTTTTTGGATCGGACAGACAAACATTTGTGTGGCGTAAGCCAAACACTGAACTGCAGGCGAAACATTTGCATAGTACAGTCAAACACGGCGGTAGCCATGTGATAGTTTGAGGCTGCATGACAGCAAATGGTGTCGGAAACTTAGCTTTTATCGAAGGAATAATGAAAGCCAGTGGCGTAGCTAGGGTATTTGCTGTCCGGTGCGGCTTAGGGGACTTGATGCCCCTTTCCTGATGATGAGTTCTAAAAAAAAATAAAGTGACCGTCGACTTTGATGCCCCTTTCTTTTTGATGCCCGGTGTGGCTTAGAGGACTTGATGCCCTTTAAAATGGTCTAAGGTCTAAAAAAACAAACTAATTGTCGACTTTGATGCCCGGTGCGACCGCACCGCTCGCACCCCCTTAGCTACGCCACTGATGAAAGCAGTAGATTATGGTGAAGCGATATTTTATCTTGCAGCGCATCAAAATTAGGCGTAAGTGAGATATACTACTGTCAGTAGGACAATGATCATAAGTATACAGCTATGAAAACGTCAGGAATGGGTGATGTACAATGTCCGTTGATTGCTGAAAACTCCGCCACAAACGCCAGATATCAACCCAAATGAAAATTTATGGCATCTGCTGGATTAAAATGTGAGGAAAATGAAATTTTTAATTAAAAATTATTTGACGCGTGCTTTGGTGGAGAAATGGCTCAAATCTAGATTTAAACAACGTCCAAATTATTAGAATCGATGCCAGGGAGATTGCAAGTCATCATTGATGCTAATGGAATGCACACAAATTAAGTGTCTTTTCTTTCATTTATTATTGATTTTTTTACAAAATACGTACAAGCCGGTTGGTGTGCAAATACTTATTTGACTTTAAAATATGTGTTTATACCGTCTCATTTTTTCATTTCTATTTTCTAAAAAATTTTATTAACCAATTCGAAATAAATATAGATTAAGCTATTAAATACAACAATTAACTAAGAACATTGTTTTTTTGTAGATGTAACTTCAAAAAATTTGTGTGTGCAAATACTTTTTTTACCCACGGTAAATGTAATCTAAGAACTGAACTGAACTGTTATCTAAAGAATATTCTGGCACTAGTTAGACTATAATATAACAACTTATATTCTTCTTCAAGTGTCTTAATCTTCTTTTCACTAAGAGCTAATGCCTGTTGTAACTGTAAAGGGCCTTTAGTTTTTTGATCGTTGATAATTTCTCTTTCCACTCTTATATGATGCCATACAGAATCAAACCAGTGGAGAGCTTCGAAATTGGAATCCTAAAACAAAAAAGGGAACAAGTTTCATACCTACTCAATATAAAAACAAAACAAAACAAAAAGTGGCTTTAAAACTATTCCTATATGTACAAATTTAAATAAATACTAAAATGTAAAACATACTATTTGAATTACTAGATAAGTTAAAATTAATAATTAAAGGACAATTAACTTACAAATTGATACTTATATATAGGTACCATATTAACTATTTCAAATCTGTTGTATTTTTCCTACTTTTTGAAGTGAGTTAAAAAGGTAGTTCCAAATCATTTTAAAACTCAAGTAAGAATAAAGAATAGTAAGATAGGTTACACAAAAAATAAAAAAAAAAACAGCTTCACACTGTATCTTGCACACTGGGTAGGCAGGGGGAACCTAATGTTAAGACATTCCCCACTTTTCACCGAAGTATAGAGGCATAGCGCGATGAGTGGCGGAACTTAACGCCGCGCTTTGTCTCGACACCAGAGCGAAATATAAATTTAAATAAATATTTTATTTCCTAGAGTGAAGATCGAATCCACAACCAGTTACGTTTACAGTCACACTTTGACTTACTATAAGGTAAGTATATATACTTTGAATAACTATAAGGCCCATATTTATAAAACGCTCTCAAATTTTCATTCATAAGTTACATATCTATGAATGGACGGCAACGAAACGGCATCGGTGATCGACTGTACAAGTGATAGCTGTAAATTTCGATTTCCTTTTGAGAAATTATTATATTATTTCTGTGATAAATAAAATAAAACTTTGTCTAGAGTTCCGCTAACCTAATACCTTTTCTTTAAGTTAGGTGAACAGTATATAACAGTATTTCTCACATACTATGATATCTGCTTTCTAAAAGTTTAAACTCTACGTGAGATGATTAAAGCTAAAAAAATGGAGGTAATAAAGTACCTGATCGAGTAATTTCAAAATATATGCAATACCCATGGCAAAGCCGTCGTCTGTAAAAGATGCTCCTATTTTGTTCTTCTTTGACATCTTATCTTTAGATAAAATCATGTGTTCAATAAAATTCAACGTCAATGGTGGAATGATGATGTAAAAATTTTTAAGATGTACGTTTTTAGGGTTTCTAAAGACAGGGGCGAACACTTCCACAAGTAATTTAAAGTATTCTGTTCCTTGAATAAAGTTTGAGATAAGATCTTTAATGTTATCATCTAAATTTTCTCCCGATTGTGTAGTTTTTACTTCCAACTGATATTCTTTGCATGTTTTTTTGAAATTCCTAATTTCAAGGTCCGGTAAGAACGCGGAAGCGTCGCAGCAACAATGCCTTCCACCAGACCGAATCATTCGAACATATCCCATTGCATTTCCGATTTGTGTGATTAGATCTCTAAATAGATCTAAATAGCTTTGCCCGTCGTCTGCCAGTCCTAATACTTTTATACCCTTATTAAACTTTTCAGCATTTTTGTACGTATAAACAATCGCACAGTCTCCTGTAGTTTCCCTAATATTACGAAGGTCTTTTATCAAACGCGATTTTATCTGTTCATCGTACATAAATTGAGAAAATGTAAAGAATTTGTTTTTAAGGAATTGATATGTAAAGTTGACGGTGGTGTTCATTATGCCAGTGCCGTGAGTTCTAATCGAGTTCGCAATGTGTCTTATGTTGATAGAATTAAGATGCTTATTGTTGATGCTTTTTTCAATAAAAATCTGATTATTAAGATTGTATTGGTACTTGGAAACGAAAACGTGAATGTTACGCGTTATTTCTAGTACGTCCAAGCCCTGTTCCAGTGTCTGTGTGGGAAGGTTGTCGTGTATTATTTTAATGTTGAATTTCATTTTTGCCATTTGGCGCATTTCTCCATACGTCTTCCAATCGGATAGTACGACTGTAGTTAAATTGTAGTACGTTTTGGACAAGTAATGCTCTACGGAGGGTACAACTGACATATACAAATTGTGCAATCGAAGATTGTCCATAAGCAGTAAGGTTTTCTTAATCATATCAAACGTTAATGGATTCACTACATCCAATTGTAAGTGAGAATGTATATGCAGTCGTAAATTAGTTTCGATATTGTGACCCAAATTTTGCAAGACTGATTCGTCTATTATTTGTTTCATTTTATTTTTAAAATCACTAGACTTATTCCCGCCAAGTTGTTTATCCGTTTCTTGTAATAACATCACACAGTCATCTAATGCCATAAAAAAAAATTTAAGTCTCACAGACTGCAACTGCATACTGAAGTTTTGTTCAAAATAAATAGGTATTACGTTTTGATGCCACAACAGCCAGGAGCAATTACAATATTGATTCATGCTTTGGACAAAATTCGATAGTATTTGAATTTTTTCTAGCAATAATCCTAATTTTACATAGCTGTCCTCTATGTATGTAGTTTCGGGTACAAAGTTAAGAGCAATATTTGTAGCTATATTACGATCAAATGTAGCTGCACCTTTTATGGCTTGTTCTGCTATTACTATGCATGTGAGTTCATCTAATCTTTTATTTGCATATTTTTTATTATTTATCAAAGTTTTCTTTATTTCAAGGATCGACGACACAGCCTGATATGTAAGATGCTGCACAATCATTGTGATGGAGTTTACAATTTGAATATAATTTCTGCTAACAGTATTCCATAAGCTCTTAAGTATGTCCGTGATGTCAAATAATGAAATCAGCATGTTCTTTGATAATGCAATACCAAGAGACAAATGTAAATTAATGAAAGATAGTATTGAGCAGTTGATATTAGCAGCAATGTCTAGTCCGTCTAAAATTATTTTTGCATGTACTGACATATCAGCAGCGCTAAGCTTATTTTTACTAGAAAATAGCTCTTCTACGGTCAATATCCACTGCAAACTCAAATTTTGAAGGTTTATAACATCTTTACTTAAAGTATTTTTTTTATTGTTCATACATGATTGGCGTGATTTTAACATATTCTGTGACAGCTTGCCCATGTTGCTACTTAGGGAGGGAATGTATCTTTGCAAGAATTGTTCAGGAAACCATATAACAGTACCTATAATGAAAATACTGTGTGCCTAAAAGCAAAAAGAACTTGTTTAATTATTGGCATTATCTTAATAATAAAGTACATTCATAACTTTTTTAAAAAATGATTTTAAACTATAAATGTAATATTAAACTGTATTTGAATACAGTAGAGGCTGTTGTAGTGGTTCTTGGTTGGCTTCAAATAGGGTAATGGTTATAATAAAAAAATCCACAGCCCTCCCAGTCCCCTCTACTCCTACGCCTATGTTTATGAGTTACTACCTTCAAAAGATTTTTTTAAAGTTTGTCTATCCCATTGGATGTCTAGATAATTATAAATATGTAAAAAAATCTTTTGAATATTTTTTAACTATACACTATATACCACAAAATTATTGCAGCAGAGTGGGCAGAGGAAACCTAGTGTCTAAACACTCTGCTCCCTACTTTTCTATGTTTACACATGAATTTTTTGCTTCTATACACTAAATTTCAATAGATATAATTTTATGAAGTTTATATGTACATAAGTTAATTATGTGATTGTTACCTTTGTATTGAAGTCCATTAAGGTTTTTAATGTTTTCTTGTCATTATTACCAAATAAATGTGATGTTAACACAAATAAAGTATTTACTTTTATGCACTTGTACATAGTTTCATTGTTTGGTTTGTCCTGTATTAACTTATCAAGGTTAAAATGTGCATGTTTTNATGAATTTTTTGCTTCTATACACTAAATTTCAATAGATATAATTTTATGAAGTTTATATGTACATAGGTATATGTACATAAGTTAATTATGTGATTGTTACCTTTGTATTGAAGTCCATTAAGGTTTTTAATGTTTTCTTGTCATTATTACCAAATAAATGTGATGTTAACACAAATAAAGTATTTACTTTTATGCACTTGTACATAGTTTCATTGTTTGGTTTGTCCTGTATTAACTTATCAAGGTTAAAATGTGCATGTTTTATATATTGCAGAAATTCTGCAGATACTATAGGACAATTTTTTGAAAGTAAATCCTTTTTTCTTAAATTAAGTAAATTATTTAGAGTGTTTTGCACTATATCATCATTCATTAATTTTGTTGTTATATTGTTTACAGCTGTAGTTAAACTTTTAGCTTTTTCATTACTTATGTCATTATTAACTAAGTTTAGATTTTGACTATATAGGCTTCTACTAAATTTATCCCAGTTTGACGCCAAAGAACACCTTGATATTAGTAATTCAACTACTACAATAATTGTAAAAATTTCTCCAATTTTATTTATTACAAAGTGCCATTGAATTCCATCTGGAAAAGAAATATCTTTGAGAATTTAAATGTATATGTGACTACAATTTTGTTTAAGAAGAAAGTTATTTTATACTTACTGAGATTGATAATATTTTGATTAAAAATGGAGAAAACTTGACTACATATGTTTGTAAGTGTTTCATTACAACGATGGACAAACGAATTCAATAGACATATTGATTCCATTTGTAATGAAATGTCACTTTCACTATATTCATCATAAAGGGCTAAAAATTTAAAGTGCCTAAAATGAAATTAATAGTACATATGAAAATTAATTAGAAAAAGAAATAATGCTGTTATACTACAGACAGATTTTTATTCCTAGTGCAAACCTTTCAAATCCTTCTTTTTTTAATTCATGTATTTCTATACAAAGTGATGATAATACTCCTAGAACTTTTGTTATAACTATGTTATCTGATGCTACCAAGTCAGTCGTGCTTATAAGCTCGTGTGACATCATAACCACTTGTATTGGTGTGAATGATTTATTTTCATCTTTGGATCGTTCCTCTAAGAAAGAGGTGTAATCTTGATATTGTTTTTTGAAAAAATCACCGTAACGTCGTAAAATATTTGACCCTGCTTCTTTTTCGGCATCATTCGTCATTATTATGTGGAAGCGGCTTGGATTTTGAATAAAAGCGAAGACAAATTACAAAGAGCACTTTTATGTGATTCAATTCAATTGTTGCTATTGAATTTAAAAAAATATATAGAAACCAGTGATATAAACTGAACTGAATAGCCCTTGCAGGCTACCCAATGAGAGCTTTATATTATTATTTATTAAGGAGATCAAAAGTGTTTCTTGTTTTATTATGTTTATATGAGAATTATGAGACAGCTGACATTTGACAAGCCTAATGTTACGCCTACACGCTCATCGAAGTTTGGCATTTGTCAAAGCTTAAATGCCTGCTTGCGTGACTCTTACATTAACAGTAAAATACATTGGTTCTGTGCGAATGTGAACTCATGACTTGTTCAAAGCCTCGGCAAGCGTATGAGCAACGTATTATAGATTTGATGTTAATTCTTATGTTGCTATGATGTTAAAAGAGCGCGAGATTCTCTGCGAGATGTTTTTAAAGATAAAGGTATTATTACAGTTTTTTTAACAATTTGTATATTATAATATTCTCTTTGTCCGACAAAATATACATTGTTATAATAAAAATAGCGTTAGACATACGATAGGAACGAGAAATAAAGATAAGCTTGTTACGCCAAGTTTCCGCCTCCAAAAAATTTATAAATCTTTTATGGGTCTGAGTATACGTGTATATAATAAAATTCCGCTGAGTATTCTAAGTTTGCCACTTCCAAGTATTTGTAAAAAAATTCTAACAATTAAAGCTTAGTACACTGTTCAAGAATATTTGGAGGATGAACATGTATGGAATTAATGTCTGTCGAATGTCAGGCAGGATAGCTGCCAGCTAATGTAATAGACTGTACCATTGATTTTGAAAAGAGCAACTATTGAGTTTCTTGCCGGCTTTTCTCAGCAGAACTGCCTTCCGAACCGGTGGTAGCTTTTAGTTGACATGTACATTCGACGTGTCAAAGTGCTTTTAATAGTTTATTTGAATAAAGAATATTTTGAATTTGAATTAGGTAGGTACGGTACGACAATTCTTACCGAACTGAGAGCAATTACATGAATTTGAATTTCCTCATTCTATTTACTTTCGCATAAAGTTAAATTCTCGTTTTAGAAAAGAAATGTAAAACTCCAATGTTTGTGTTGGTATGATTCCTTTCCTAACTTGTTAGTGTTGTAGAACCAAACAATAGTAGTCTCTTGAAAATACAAATGCCTTAGTAGAAGTGTCAAACATTTAATTTAAATTTGGTATTCTATTATTTCGTTGTATGTATAATTTAATATTTTATTTCTTACAGACAGCCAAATATTTCTTCAGGGACAGAGTACCCTCTTCCCTACCCACCTGGTATCGCTGTAAAAGCCAATAGGGCCGATAACATTTCCCTCAAATTAACTACAAGTATTAGAAAAACTATAATATTTAGACATTCTATTTATTAATATACAGACATTAATGACGAAAAACTGCTCTGGTAACATCGGATGACAGAGAAAATTGACAGCTATTTACTGTCGTTGAATATTGACAGTTGACAGCGAATAGCTCATATTTGTATTATAAGTTTTGTAGAATTGCCTGACCTTTAACTTAAATATTATATATTTGTTACCTAAAACGAAAAAATCTTTTCATTATAACTATATTTTTTTTACATTGTAAACTAATTTTAACGCAGCAAACATGGATCAAATGTTACCAAGTCCTTACAATATACCGGGAATTGGTACTCCTTTACACCAACCTGAAGAAGATCAACAAATCTTGCCTAATGCTATGCAACAGCAGCATCAACAGCAGCAGCAACAACAACAGCAACACCAGCATTCTTTAGTGTCGTTGGGTTCATCTCCCCTTGTAGGATTTGGAACATCTATTATGGGTACTCCTCAAAGAACAATGCATACATACGCGCCTACTGCAAGCTATGCTACGCCACAGCAAATGATGCAACCACAAACTCCTGTAAGCTTCACATAGAATTTATATTTTGATATAACAACATTTGTCATTTTTTTGTTTTAACTTTACTTTTAAAAAAAAATTATAATTTATTGTTTTAACATTGATTTTAGCAAAATTTAATGTCACCAATGATTACTGGCGGTAGCATGAGTGGGGCGCAGATGTTAAGTCAAGCCAGTCCAGCACCAATGACACCTATGACTCCACACTCAGCAGATCCAGGAATTTTACCCCAATTACAGTAAGAGACTTCTGTGGTCTATTTATAAATTATACTGTACAGCCTCAATTATTGTCAATCATCAAATGACTGCTTATTCAAGCTACTATGCCTGTACACTACTCAGCCAGCCTGCCCCGCCTGTATTGATTGTTACTCTTAGATTTCATGATTTGATATTTCAAAACAAAAATAAACTTTATTCTATTAGTCTATTACAACCACTTTTTTGAATCATCAAGATAGATAGAAAAAAAAAGAGATAGCTGAATCAAAAGTATATATAAGATTTTAATCCAATATTGGACTAGGTATCATATTTTTTAAGCAACATTTTGTTTGTATTGTCACAAGGCAACTCTTTATTTTTATTTCTGTTGGCCCTTAAAGTTTATTTTTTAAAATATTTTTTTGAACATTGATAATTGACACTATTGTATCTATCATATTAAAATTTAATAAAACAATATATGTTAACTTATTTACATAAGTAATTTTAATTTTTGAGTTTTTATGTTTTAGGAATATTGTGTCGACAGTGAATCTCAATTGCAAATTAGATTTAAAAAAAATTGCTCTTCATGCGCGTAATGCTGAGTACAACCCAAAAAGATTTGCAGCTGTTATTATGAGGATAAGAGAACCTAGAACCACAGCTCTTATATTTTCTTCTGGAAAAATGGTTTGTACAGGAGCAAAAAGTGAAGAAGATTCAAGGTTAGCAGCGAGAAAATATGCACGAATTATTCAAAAACTTGGATTTACCGTAAGTAATAGAAGTGACAAACATTCCTAGCCCAGTCTAGCCCGGCCCAGTGGGGCTATATCTGACTGTGAATGCAATAATTGTGAGTTTGAGATAGTCAGAGGAACTATTATTGATCTTTATTTTCACACCCTGGTAGACAAAATGTTTCGCCACTCAACATGCAATGTCTCCAAAATTGAGCAGAAAGTGGCTAATGAAGTGTGTTTACATAAACTTATATTGCTATTTAAACAAGTAGTTTAATATTTGATATAATTTACGATAACATTGTGCATTGTGTTTTTAAATCAGTGTTTATGGGTTTAAATTCCTAATCTTCAGTGAGAAATATCACAATAATCACTTGCTAATAAATGAGTATTGATAGGTGGACTAATAATGCATATCTTATATTAAAAACGTAATCAGAGATTAATATATTTTTAAAATAATGTTACATATAAAATCAATATTGCCCATCACTGTGCAGCAGCACAAAATGTGTAAATGCTATGATGATGGATTAAATTTTCACTAGGAGGAAATTTTGATTTGACTAGTGGACCCGGACGCGGCTACGCCTGCTTGATCTATAAGAATATTGTCGCGTCGGTCATACTCGTACTATACCGCCCGAAGGCAAAGTCATTTCGAATCAGTGACATCTCTTTAATTATTTATTAGAATGTTATACAGTAAACTATGATTTCAATCCAGATAAAATGCTAAAAGTGACTATTATATTTATTTTCATAACGTCCTTATGTTATGTTACGTCCATTATATCAAAATGTCGCGGTAACGGTCGCGTAGCGAGGACGGTTGTTATTAACATGGCAGAATAAATTGCATGTCAAATTAGAAATAAATATTTTAATATATTAGTATATATGTGTAATGTTATTTTATATAGCCTATAGCACTTCTGAAGAATGCAGCTTTCATACAAAACAAAATCAAAGTAAATCAGACCAGTAGATCCAGAGATCTTAGTGTTCAAACAAACAAACTCCTTCGCTTTATTATATTAGTATAGATTAGTGAAGTAATTTTCACATATTGAACTAGTGCCTAAAGACATTAATAAAAAAAACTAATACAATAAATATTAAATATAATATTTAATTTCTTTAATTACAGGCAAAATTTTTAGACTTTAAAATACAAAATATGGTGGGGAGTTGCGATGTCAAATTTCCTATACGCCTTGAAGGTTTGGTACTTACTCACGGACAATTTAGTTCTTATGAACCTGAACTATTTCCTGGGCTTATTTACAGAATGGTGAAACCAAGAATAGTGTTACTTATTTTTGTTTCTGGTAAAGTAGTTTTAACTGGTGCCAAAGTACGTCAAGAAATATATGAAGCCTTTGATAATATATATCCTATTCTTAAGAGTTTCAAAAAACAATAGACTGTTAACTAGTGTATTATTTGTATTATTAAGTTATTTTTGTATGTTCTTCTTTATTAATAACAATTATTCTTAAAAAAACTGGTTTTTTATTTAACTTTCATAATAATGTTATTTAACTCACATTCTCTGTGAAGAAGAACTTAAGTTAGCAAAGTTGAATTGTTTTCAAGACAAAACAGAACTTTTTATGTGTCATGACATCGAAAACAAATTTTATTATATGCTCTATGCTGTTAAACTAAAGTAACAATAACTTATTGCTAGAAACCTCATTCATATTAAAACCAAGTTTTAAATAATTTCTACTTGAAACTCTATCAACAGATTATCTTAAGCTAATTTTTTTTGATTTTTCAATATTCCAACGGTAATCAGCTAATGATTGTTTCTATCACATAGCATCGATTCGTCGATCGTCCAAAAAAACATCGATGTTTTTTCTATTTGGACACCGTAGACAAATTCTTTAATTTATAGTTTTAAGCGTCCTGCCTGCGACCTTTGTTGATATTTTTTTGGTTTCAATTACTTGTTTAATCACAGTTTAATCTTACTTAATTTATGAATAAAATTAAATATTTTTTTATTAATTTATCAACTTTTCATAAAGAATAAATAATTATTTGTGTATGGCTAAACACAAAGAATTATTTGTTCTTTGTGAAATCAATTTCATTTTATGAAGCTTTACAGTTTTAGAATAATTTAACATTTGGAAATTAGTTGATTCTGTAAAAATGTTATGTAGTAGGCTACTGCTAGTGTTGTTGCTGTATATATGAAAATTACGACTCGAGCTTATTCGAATTGTTATTTACATTTCTTAAGTCCAGTAATTCGAGTTAAATAATTGGAGTGAGACTAATAGTACTATTTTTTACATACAAATTTTAATCTTTAAAAGGTCTTGCTATATGTTTTTTAGCTCCTAGTAATTACTGATTGTACTTGGAGTTAGATAGCTGGAGCTATGTGGCTACTATGTTAAGTTATTTATACTCGATTTACTAATACTTGTTACATCACTAGCTGTTGTCTGTCAAACTGACTTTGTCTTTAATCCGTTTTGTGAAATAATAATTTGTACCACGCGTTAGTATTTTAGAAAAAGTTATATTATTTCTATATAAAATACAAAATAATAACTAAACTGTAATATACTCATTGATAATGGCTGAGACAATGAGACAGACAGTTGCAACAATATTAAAAAGTATAGAAAGGTATAACCCTGCAAATCTTCAGACTTTGGAACGCTACGTGGAATTGCAATCTCGGGAGAATACGTATGACTTAGAAGCGAACTTAGCGGTATTGAAGCTATACCAATTTAATCCCGAGAAATTTAATCCTGACATAACTTGCCAAATATTATTAAAAGCTCTTACTAACTTCCCTCATACTGATTTTACTTTATGCAAGTGTTTACTTTTGGAATCAGTTGTAAGTACTTACTTTTGTATGTATAAACAATCTTGCATATATTGTAAGTAAATATTTTACACAAATAACGCTTTTTAGGTTGAAAACGAAACTATTTCGCAAATAAAGTATTTGGCAGATATTTTAGAACAATGTGACTTTGCTCAATTTTGGAATCGAGTTCACCAGATGCCTGATTTATTCAACAGTATAAGCAGCTTTCATGATTCGATCCGTAAATTTGTATGTCACGTTGTGGGTATCACTTTTCAAACTATTGATAAGAATAATTTAGCCAATCTGTTGGGTGGAATTGATGGTAAGTAATTTTTAAAATCCAAATTTATAATATATCTTTTCTTTAGTAGATTTTATTCTTTAAATATGATTTACTATTGAAGAAGAAATAACAAATATTTTTTTCAGATGTAACCTTGAAGCACTGGGTTAAAAAATATGGTTGGCGTGATGAAGGAAACCTTATTTTCATTGCCAATCAAGATGAAAATATAAAAACGAAGAATATTACTGAGAAAATTGAATTTGAACATCTTGCACCTTTAATGACAATATTGTAAAGTGAAAAATTACATTTACTTACAAAGCCACTAACATGCTTTTCTAAAATAAATGATAATTAATTAGCAACTGATTTTTTTTGTAATTTACTTATGCTATATATCCTTATATTAATAACTATTACTTTATTAAAAAGGTAAAATATAGTAGTTTAATTGTAAAATATTATTATTCATATAATGTTTTAATTTTGGAATTGTGTACAATTTTAATAAACTACATTTTAACAACTTATTTTAAAAAAATATAACAATAAAATATACATTAATATTGATTGTTCTTGTTTAGGCTTTCTTTCCATGACTATATCCAAATTCCTTTCCGCCCGCATGGCCACCTTTTTTACCATGATCATGATGATGAGCATGATGTTCTTCATGACCGTGATGTCCCTTATGTCCTTTATGATCTTCATCATAGTGACCTTTATCATGTTTTCCTTTCTTGCCGTGGTGTTTTTCATGATGGCCTTTTTCATGGTGACCTCCTTTCTTGTTATGTCCTTCCTTGTTGTCATGATGTCCATGAAAGTCTCCATGCTTGTGATGATGACCACCTTTATGGAAGTCATCATAGAATTTGTGTTCCTTGTGGTATTCATCTTTATGGGATTTGTGATGGAACCCAGTGGTTTTTGAACCTTTCTTGTGTCCTTTTTTGTGGCCAAATTTACCACCTTTGTGTCCATGTTCACCCTCATGATGTTCACCATGGTTGTCATGTTCATCATGATGTTTTTTTTTATGGCCGCCATGTTCGTCGTGATGGCCTTCATGATGGTGTTTCCCGTGATGTCCATGTTCTCCTTTGTCATGGTGGTGGTGCGACTTATACCCCTTGTCTCCTTTTTCGCCTTCTTCCTTGTGATGATGTGCATGATGTTCATGTCCTCCGCCTTCCTCCTTGTGACTACTTTTAGCTTCTTTCTTTTCAGTCCCTGCCAAAGCTTGATCCCCAATTTCTGGACTATTATCTATCTTTTGTTCCTCATTTTGGACATGACGTGAACTTGCTTGTATGAAACTACAGGCTAAAAGTCCAATAAATATTAATTTCTTCATATTACCTACAACAAAACAAACTATTAATTTTATTGCGTAAAATTTTACTTATTTAAAAAAATATTATTTATTTATCGAGGCTAATCTGGTGATTTCTCGAAATCAAGTGAAAAGTCTTGAATTTTCCTGCTATGCCTATTCTGCTATTTTCGAGAAAATGTATGAAGCTGAAAAAAAATCTAATTAGAAATTTTATCAGGTCCACTTTTATTTGCCTCACCTTAAGATGTGGTTAAATGTAAAGCAGCGTTCGTTGTGTTATAAGAGTTTTCAAACTTTGCATTTATAGATAACGTCGCTTTCATCTATTGTCGATTACAGATTGATATTTAGCAATCACATTACTATAGATTTCTGGGCGACTGGTTTTGTTGGTTATAGTGACGACATCACAAGTTTACAGTTAAATTAAATTTGGTTCCGTCATAGTAATTACCTCTTGAATCAATATTGAGTACAAAATAAAAAGAATTAATTTGAAAACCACTTTGGCCATTCTTGTCTAGGTAATAAAAATTGTAGGATATAATAAAACTTTATCTTATAAAATTAAGTAACAATATTTATTTACAAGATAAATGAGGTAAAAATGTTAAAAAATAAGCATTTAAAATTAAAAAAAATAAATTTGTTTCGAAAGAAATAGTCATTTTAGTGCTTTCCATGGTGGAAGCCCCAATGCTTGTGGTCTTCATGTCCTCCTTTCTTGCCATGGTCATGATGATGATGATGATGTTCTTCGTGTCCGTGGTGGCCCTTATGACCCTTGTGGTCTTCATCATAATGGTGTTTATCGTGGTGGCCTTTCTTGCCATGGTGGTGCTCGTGATGTCCGGAGTGGTGATGTCCACCTTTCTTGTGATGACCACCATGATCTTCATGGTGTCCGTGATGTTTACCATGCTTATGGTGTTTGCCTTCCTTGTGATGGTCATCATAGAAATGATGATCTTTATGATATTCGTCCTTATGATATTTTTTATGATAGCCTTCAGTTTCTTCTCCTTTATCATGATGTTTTTTGTGATGATGTTTTCCACCTTTATGATGATGGCCGTGCTCATGATGTTTTCCATGATGATCATGTTCATCCCAGTGCTTTTTGTGTCCACCGCCATGTTCGTGGTGATGACCTTCATGATGATGCTTGTGGTGGTCACCATGTTCCCCTTTGTTGTGATGATGATGACCTTTATGTCCTTTGTGTCCCTTTTCGCCATGTTCATGATGGTGATGTGCGTGATGCTCTTTACCACCCCCTTCTTCATGGTGGTGTCCTTTATGGTGACTGGCTGCAGCCACTAAATCGAATTCTTTCGTATCGATTTCGCGGCCTGTACAGACTGCAAAAACACATCCTAATAGGCTAAGGGCGACAAGCGTCCTCATGTTTCCTATCGATGTTTTAGTTTTCAATAAGTTTAAAGTTTTACCACTGGAACTGAACTGACTTTACAATCGCTCGAGAGGGCATTTATAGCAATCATTAAAGTAGCTGATTGCAGTTGGTGAAATTACCGGGCAAGGACGCCAAAGAAACCGTTACGCCTATAGCATTTGGTTCTTTCTTTATTATATAATATTATATTATAAATCTTGTTTATGAACATTCGTTATATTTTTGTTACTGACATTGTAAAACGTTAATACTTGAAGAAAAAAATATTTCTAAACTACTTAACTAAGTATTCAAAGAGATTTCGCAACAATCGATCAAGCAGCATGCTTTATAATTGAGACTGTATCCAAGTTTAATAAATTCAATTAAAATATACTTAGCAGTATTTCTTTCATTAGCTTACTTAAATAAATAATAGTACCTTCTTACCTAATATATGACTATCTTTGATAAATAAAAAAAAAAAATTGATTACTTTTTTCCTTACTGTCCCCCACGAAGTGTCTAAAAACTAGATTTTCTCTGCCCATCCTGCTGTGTGCGTGATACAGCGTGATGCTGATTTATTTATTTATTTTTATTTTTTATTACTTTTTTTAATGAATGTTGTGGCCAGTCGTGGGTTTGATCTCCACTCGAGGAAAATAAATATTTATTGAAATTTATATTTCCATTTCTTCGCTCTGGTGTCGAGACAAAGCGCGGCGTTGAGTTCTGTCACTCAACACGCAATGCCTCCAGAATAAGGTAGAAAGTGGGGAACGGAGTGTCTTAACACTGGGTTCCCTCTGCCTACCCTGTTGTGTGCGGGATACAGCGTGAAGCTGATTTGATTAATTCAAATTATCATTTGATAATAATCAAATTATTCAATTTATTGAGTAAATAACAGTATAGATACTATAATAACCAAACAATGTTCCCTAAGATCTCATTCACATGAGATTTAAAAAAAACGCTTTTATATCGTTCACAATATGATACGGACGCTTTTTAATAACTTTTGTCCCGTCTATCATTACAGTAAGTCGTGAAAATGGTTGATGTTATTATACAGTAGCAATAGAGATTTGTGTTGTTGGAAGACGAAAATAAAAACAAAAAACATAGTGGGTGGGCTGGCTACGTCCTCTGAATGAACAAGTTAGCAGTATGAACAATACTTAAAAGGGCAGCTTGTTATACGTATACTTTTGGGGCAGTTGGTAACCCAGTAAATTTTTAAATTATTTTCGATGGAAAACTACTTTTGAATTTTTTGGGGTTATTTTTCTAATTGGTAGGGGATTTCTGAAAGAAATTTGTGTTTATGTCCTCTCAGGCATCATTCTTTGAAGTATTATTAGAATATTTTATCAATATCATTTCGCATGCTCGAGGCTTTTATAATTCGCACTTGAGATCTGCTCAGAAAATGCTAATCAGATTTAGTTCTAGATTTCACTATCTTTTATTTTAATCGATTTTTAAATACAAAATATACCAATTTTAAAGAATGTTATAAATTATGGCTTAGTTAATAAAAACAAAGTTTATACCAATAAAGAGTCTAGTAAAATTAAATCAACAATTTCCAATTCAGGGAGCCCTGAGATAAAAGGTAAACAAACCAGAAAAAGGTAACTAGGTATAGGTATTAATGGAGTTAAAATGTTTTAAAAAATAACTGTGGAAGTAATACGCTGATAGCACTGTAAATAATGCTATATGTATAAGAATGTGAGACATTCTTATGTAACGCTTTAATACTTATTAGAAATCGAATATTATAAATACCTAACTGATTTCGTACCTTGTAATACATAATTAATTAATTACTCATTAAACATCACAAAACTAATAAATTATAAAGTAAAAATTATTTTTTTATTTTACATTTCAGTATAATCATAGGTATATAATATAGTTTTGCTTTTATAATTATAACAATCTTTCGAACTTAGCTTATTTATCGAATTAAACGCACACTATGCACTCCCATAGGTCTTAGCGTAATCTAATACAGCCTGGTGAATAAAAACTCCATAAGCATTAAATAAAGTAGAAACTCGATTATCCGGTCATCAGTTATACGCGATTATCCGGATTAGCAACCGCAATTATTATTTTATATAACCTACTACAATGAAGCCTAAGAAAATTTATATGTATGTAAATACGGTACGTTCGTAATTTATATGTACCTATATAAATCTTATGTTGGAAAATGTTAATAATTTCTAAAAAATTCGTTGATATGTACTTGTTGCTATAAATTTTTGCCACCACATTTTCTTTATAGATTTGATTATCCGGATTTTCGATTATCCAGATGACTAACCACAACAATTAGTCCGGTTAATCGAGTTTCTGCTGTAATTATGTTATTGCTTAAATTTGTTTTGATGAAAATATTAAAGTTAATCCATCTAATAATTATCTCGTATTTAGTTGTCTCAGATTAAGCCGCGTAATGTCTGAATATGATTAAGGAAAAGAAAGATCTCTCAAGCTAATCTTTATATTTTTTAGGAACGATCATTTGAGAATTTCGGTATCACTCTTTTTTAAAATAAGAATTAGGTATTAGATACTTGTTTAAATTTTTAAGCATAAAGAATTAAAACAGCAACTTTAAAAAATATTTATATTTTAATATTGTAAAAAATAATATAACAAAATTTATAACTCATAAAAACAATTCAAAACAGTTTCAGTCTGACGCATTGAGCATTAGTGCTTGCCATGATGGAATCCCCAGTGCTTGTGGTCATCATGCTCTCCTTTCTTTCCATGGTCATGATGGTGGTGGTGGTGTTCGTCATGTCCATGATGACCTTTGTGGCCATGATGGTCTTCGTCGTAGTGATGCTTATCATGATGGCCATGTTTGCCATGGTGACCTTCATGATGGCCGGAATGATGATGCCCGCCCTTCTTGTGGTGACCGTCATGTTTTTCATGATGCCCGTGATGGTGACCGTGCTTGTGGTGCTTGCCTTCATGGTGATGGCCGTCATGGAAGTGATGATCCTTGTGGAAGTGATCCTTGTGGTGCTTTTTGTGGTATCCATCAACATGTTCGCCCTTATCGTGATGTTCATGATGACCGTGTTTCTCGCCCTTATGGTGATGGCCATGCTCATGGTGTTCTCCATGATGATCGTGTTCATCCCAATGCTTCTTATGGTCACCACCATGTTCATGGTGATGGTCCTCGTGGTGGTGCTTCCCATGGTGTCCTTCGTGACCTTTGTGATGATGGTGATGTCCTTTATGTCCCTTGTGTCCTTTGCCGCCGTGGTCATGGTGATGATGTTCATGATGATGGTGACCGCCGCCATGCTCGTGCTTGCTGGCCGCCACGGCGAGATCCTCGGCCTCTGCCTCGGTAGCGGTGCATATCGCCACTAAACACAAAACACCAAACACTAATAACACTCTCATGATGGCGCTTCTCTTGCTTGATTGCTATTGGAAGTCCGGTTGTAACTGACTTCTGACACGCTGGTTGTCTATTTTATATTATTTAGATGTAGTGTAGTCTGAGACTGTGAAATGCAAATATTCCGCAACAGTCTAGCGGCAGTAGTTCAGGGACAATTAAAAATTAAATTATTATCATTTACTAAGAGTCGTTTACCTTTTTATTTCATAAAGTACTTTATTTGGTTATAGAAAAGACATTATGAAAACAAAAAAGATATTATGAAAAAAAAATTGAGAATGATATGATTACAAAAAAAATTGTTGAGAATATTATGATTACAAAGAAGCTGTCGTCGCGTCGTGACGCAGAGGCACAAACACGTGTCGCGACGAGTGTGGGTTCTATTCCCACTCTGGGCCATGAAATATTTAATGCATTTCTTCCCTCTAGTAACAAGACTAAGCGCGGGGTTGAGTTTCGCGCTCGAAAGCGGAAAGTGGAGAACGGACTTTATTGACACTAGGTCCCCTCTGCCAACCATGCTATATACAGGATCCAGCGTGAAGCTATAAAAAGTATATACGGTTACAATAGTTATATATTTTTTTATAGTTTCACAAAAGTTCTACAATAGCCATCTATCGTTATTCACTAATCAATTCTTATCTTATTCTTATTTTCTTTATAGATTTCCAGTCAATTCTATGATATTTTGAGAGTTTATATTTTGTTTTTCATTTCAGTTCCTTGTCTTATCTTGCTTATTTCGAAATAAGAGGGATTATGTGTTGGGTGGTGAACTCAAACCCACTCTTTGTTTATCATTTATATTAAAAATTATTTTTGTCCTCTCGCAGGGATAGAATTCTTAACCATTTACAAAAAGGACGCTGTCATTGTTGCTATGACGGCCGTCGTGGCGCAGGGTCGCAAGCGTGCGACTGTAAACGCGACCGTTGTAAGTTCGATTTACTTTCAACCGCGGCGGTGAGTTCCGTCGAAAAGCAGAGAACGGAAGTTTCTTAATGAGGAACGTAGTGTCTTAACACTAGGTTCTGAGGTCCCCTTTGCCTACTTACGTATGGTAATGATACGATTTCTTATCACTATAACTTTATTGTTTGTGTTGGGTCAGTTGGGTCATGCTTGACTGAGGTTGTTGCAAGTTGAAGTCTTTGCCAGAGCTAGGTATACGTAGACGATATGTAGACACCTACTAAGAAAACAAATTGTCTAAGAAATATTTACTAATAATTAATTATTGTTGAGTAGGTAGGTACATATGGAAAAGAAGATAAATATTAATTTAGACGAAATTCTCACTTCATCGACGGATAACAATCCCGAACCAATGTTAAATTATTAGCTAAATAATTTCTTTCACCATTGAAAAAAGTCTATTTGGACAGCGTTAAACAATTCTTCCGAGTGACTAAATTTGTTTGAAACCGCCCTCGCTCCATACGTCCGGTGCTCGTTGCTGCATTATCTCTGTGTTTGCATATTCTCCTCGATTATACACGCCTGCCTACAACCTTGTTATACATGTTAAAAGGGACTTAGGATTATAAGACAGAAATTTATAATTGACTGATTCATATTGAGGAAAGTCGTGGCGCAGCCTCACAAGCGTGCAATAGTAAACGCGACAGACTGTGGGTTCAATTCCCACTCGAGGAAATTATTTTTTTGTATTTTCGTTTCTACGCTTTGGTAACGGGGCAAAAAGTGGCCACTGAACACGGAATGTCTCCTAAATTCGGCGGACATCAGGGTATGGGTATCTTAATGCAAACGGTGTGTCACTAGGTTTCCAAGTTTCCTATGCCTACCCTGCTATGTGCGGGGTACAATGTGAACAAAAAAAATAAAAATATATATTTAATATTTATAATAATAATAAGAAAAATACTAGTATTTTAATGCTAAGACCGACGGCGCGGCTGTAACATATATCTGGGTCATTTCCGTCACGCTGGGCATAGCGTAGTTGTTGACAAAACTACTTGTGTATTTATATACTTGCGTTTAGTATATTGAATGTTTCAAATTCAAGATATTCTTTATTCAAGTAGACTGTTCCAAGAATTTTTGAATCGTCGAATGAACATATAAACAAAAAGCTACCACCGGTTCGGAAGGCAGTTCTGCTGAGAAGAGCCGGCAATAAACTCAACAGTTACTCTTTAGTACATTACGTATTATACTTATTATAATAAAATAAGTACTAAACAATTTTACCTATTTCACTATCATATATTTTCCCATTTGTAAGTTACTTAATTGAATATTGAACATAAAGCGGGCTTACACAAGAAAATAAGTTCACGACCGATACGCTTCACTAAGCGGTTTTCTAAAGGTTCGCTTTCATGAGACGCACTGATTTCAAGGTTATTGTTTGTAATTTGGTAATATTTCGTTTTTTTATTGTTTATGTGACACATATTATTTTAGTTGATTTACTTTTTAAATAGATATAATAGATTTAACAGATGTAGTATGAAAATCATTATTACAACTGAAAATTGAAGTAGGTACCTCCTACCTAATAAACAGAATAATTTTAAAGATTGCATTATTATATAGTGAACATTTAGGAATTTGAAGTGCATAATTATATATTTTTTCCAGCTTCACGCTGTATCCCGCACGAAGCAGAGGCACGGGTAGGCAGAGGAAACACTGTGTAGTAAAACACTGCGTTTCTCATTTTCCGCTGAATTTCGAAGCATTGCATATTGAGTGGTGTATTCAACGTCGCGCCTACGTTGCCCTGGTACCAGAGCAAAGAAATGAAAATATTAACAAATAATAATTCATTTTCCCGGAATGGGAATCGAGCCCACAACCGACGCGTTTACAATCGCACACTTGCGTGCATGGGTCTCGTCGACGACGTCATCACAGTTATCCGAAAATGTTAAATATTTTTTTGTTTATACCTATTACAAAAAATCAGTTAACATTTTTAGATTAAGCGTCGACATTATTACAATATGATTACGCCAGTTGCTGTTGAAGTACTGAACAATGCAAAGAAAAACATCGTTACTTTCTAATATTTACAAAGTAAAACTTCCACATTAATTGCAGATAATTCTCTATTAATGATTTATGAGATAAAGGTAACAGATACATTTACCGACCCGATAAACAATTATGCAGGTATACCTATAGACATACGTCACACGGCCAAGTCAAGTAAGACCTAGTTTTGATAAAAGCCTTTGCTAATGCTCTTATAGCATCCAGGGCGTCGTATTAACGAGTATTAACTAGTCGTTAAGAAGCCTAGCCCATTACATCACACAATCTTGTTAGTCTATGGTAATGCTATTATATGCTGCAAAATTATCCCTTTCTTTATGTCTTAATATTTTTCATTTTAAAAATTAGTTGACATTAAAAGTAAGTCAAATGTCAAGTTATATTATATATGCAGAGGGTATTTAGTTATAAGACACTAATTTTTTCACAAAGTGTTAAATCGAATTTCACGAAATATGATTGAAATATTTAATATTTTCATTTCTTCGTCCAAAGCAAGCGCAAACTCAACAAGCAATGCCTCCAGAATGAGCGGAAAATGTCTTAACACTGTGCCAACACTGCTCTAGGTATATCTCCGCGTCTATTTTTAATAAACATATAAGTAAATACATAGGAATATTAAAAACATATTTTATTTTGATACAAAGAAAACGTAAATTGATAGATTCCGTACTTCTCTTACCTAGAGGTTTTTATATGAGTATGTGTATAACAAGCATACAGTACAACACTGTGATTGTGAAATATTATTTACGGTGATACTGTGATACTGTGATTACATTCATATTATTAATTTATGACATATATCAATGTCAATATGACATAATATAAATTATATATGATGAACCATAGATTAAAATTAATATAGAGTTAATTTATTATTAGTCTCAGCACATGTTTAGGGTATACCTACAAATTTAGTATTGTTGGGGCTGGAGGTTACCCCGGATAATCCAGTCTATTGTTAACTATTTTAATGCTTATGCTCTTTATGTGACTGGTCGTATTAAGTTATATGGAGATAATCGTCGCATTATACACAGTTAATTTTCCATTGCACGTATCAAAGGGATTGGCAGCTGCCCGTTTAGCAATACAAATCGTTGACATGTATATACCTTACTATTACAACGGACGATAAGTTTTAATGTGTTCTATTTACTAGGTAATTGTGTGATCGTGATATCGATATTTTCAGAATCTATTTCTTTTTTTTTCAGCCTCACGCTATATTCTGCATGTAGCAGGACAGGCAGACGAAGCCTTGTTTTAAGACTAGTAGTAAAAATAACAAACTCTTTTTTAGTCGTATTATTTTTAAGTAGGTTACTGTCAAAATGTGGAGCTTTATCAAATGTATTTAGCGAAATATGTAGGTACTATGTATAAAGAGGCTAGCCGTGACGCAGTTGCACAAAGTGTGACTGTCAACTCGACAGGTTGTGGGTTTGATTCCCACTCGAGGAAATGATTTTTTTTTTATTTTCTTCGTTCTGGTAGAGGCATAACACGGCTTGTTGGGTCACTCAACACGCAATGCCTGCAGAATTCGGTGGAAAATGGAGAACGGAGTGTCTTAGCACTAGGTTCCCTCTGGCTACACTGCTACGTGTGGGATACAGCGTGATTTATTTCAAAAGTCCCTATAATTTTAAACGCATCGAAACTAAAATTTTCCAAACCAACAAGTGATCGAAGCTCAAGCTCTTCTTGACTGTCATGCGTCGTCGAGTGTGACCAATATTTGCTAGAATAGGATACCGTAAAGATGTTTCCGGTCGGTGAAAGTATCGTATTAACTGATCAAACAGCCAACGTGAGTTTTTATCTGTGGCAGCTGGTCGACACGACTAATTACATCAATTACAGGCAAACAAGAGTCCGCTCGGGTTTCTGGCTCCCACCTTTCTAAATATTTGCAAAGATATGCCTCGCGCCGCCCGACGACGCCTCCTCCGTATAATATGAAATACATTTTTAGAAGTTTATTTATATTTTTGACTCTTTTTTTTCAGTTGTATATAATTGAAGATTTTTTTAAAGATAATTCAATAATTAATGTTTACCATTGCATACATTGCGTGAAAGCATCGTGACGCTTGTGCTCCTGCTCCCACGCTATATTTGAAGCTAGTCGTGGCGGAAGAGACATGTAATTGCAAACGCAAGGTTCCGGGTTCGTTCCCACTCGACATAATTATATATAGGTATAATATTCCATTTCATTTCTTCTATCTGGTGACCGTGCAAAGCGCAGTGTTAATTGCCGATGTATTTTCTACATTTAAATAGAAAACAGTCTCTTAGCGCTTGGTTCCATGTATTTTATTCCCTAAAAGGCATACCTACCTAAGTCGATTCTACCTACTTGCATTTTATTTTAAGTATCTATATCTTCATAAAAAGAAAACCTCTGGTAGGTACTCATTGTCATTGTTTTTTTATGCACAGGTTTTTTACTAATGTAGAAACAAGTTTTTTATCGACGCCAAGAAGGACACATGTGTATTCACATACGAAGGTAGATCTGTATTAGGCATTGTTGAATTGTAAAATTGCAAAAAGGCGAACACGTCTTGAACGCCGCGGGCGTAACATTCCGCATAATAATCCTCGCTCAATTTGTTGGTTGTTAGATAGCGATTAATCCTTATTTTACAATTGTCACTAAGCTGTATACAATATATTTTTTTATTACTAAATAAATTAAGATATTTTTCGCAGAATGCAACGTAGGTGGATATTTAGGTGGATATACATTTGGATGTTTCCAACAAATTTTTACAATCATTGATGTTTTATATATGCATAGGTAAATGTTATAATCAAATGTGGACACGCTCTATAAATTTATACTTCATCTTCGGCGGAGTATGTAGAGTGGACCGAGTCAAATTCTTTGCCAACAGCATCACTTTTCTTGCTTTTGCTGTTTCCCTGGCTTTCTAGTATTAACGATGTGAGAACACTCTAGTTTTCGCTCTGTGTTAGTTAGTTTTTAAATTTTCCTCGCTCTGGTAACAAGACAAAGCGCGGGGTACAGTTCCACCAACTCAATGCTCAACGTCTCGCAAACTAGAGGAACGAGGGTTCCTTTTTACTATGTTACATGCGAGATTAAGCGTAAAGCTAATAAAAAGCAATGTAATGTAATTAAATAGATTTAAATTATAAATTAAAGTTTGGTTATAACATTGACATGTATCATAAAGTTACTGAAATAAATCTAGTTACATTAGATATTTAAGATACACCTATAACATACGAGTATACCTATGTGCCGTGTATATACAAAAGTGACATCAAAGGGATAAAGATTACTATTATTAGTGAGTATTTGGGAGCGTCGTATTGTCACATCCATTAAGCTGCACGAGGGGCGGAGCCCCGGCACGCCCCTCAGCACGCCTCCGGCGCGCACCCCCCGCGCGCCCACCACACCCGCTCGCCCCACGCGCCCCTCGCTCCCGCGCCGGTCCGACCCACACTCGAACCACTGCGTGACATCTCACTAAAACGATTTGGTCGCAATCGCATCACGCGTCTATTTCATTATCCTATCATTACTTGCGATACTTACAACTAACCTTCTGGTGTCGATTTTACAAAAGTTCATCACAGTTTAAGCTTAAAGCTTAGCGTAATAAATAATACAGATTAGTGTTATAGTGCTCGAATAATGATCGTAAGAATTTGGATAGGAATACGATGAGTGGTGGTGTTATAAAGGATAAGCTGTGCGGAGTAGTGCGACGGTGAGGCAGCGTGGCGGACAGCACGCGCGGGGCCATGGGTGGGCCGGGCTGGGCGCGCGACGCGCCCGCGCTGCTCAGCACGGCGCTGCTGCTGGGCGGCGCAGGCGGCGCCGGGGCGCTGTCCGACCGGCCGCCGCCGCCACTGTTCACCATCGACAGCATCCTCGCGCCGCGGCCGCCACCACCCGTGCCGCCTCTACAACTACATCATTTAGCTCATACGCCGTTTCACAGAGCTCATGATTTCTTTGGTAAGTCGTTTAATTTATGCGCATTACTTATACTATGTATTGGTTTAGCTACCTTCATTATATTAAGTTAATGTTATAAAAATTAAAACATGTTCATTAGATTGAATTTAGATTAAAAATTGATTAAAATACTTATGGGTCTGAGTATACGTGTATATAATAAAATTCCGCAGTGTATTCTTAGTTAGCCACTACCAAAATTTAAAATATTTGTAAAAAAAATTCTAACAAGTAAAGCGTATTACACTGTTCAAGAATATTTAGAGGATAAGCATGTATGGAATTAATGTCTATTGAATGTAATGCAGGATAGCTGCCAGCTTATGTTTATAGGTTGTACCATTGATTTTGAAAAGAGCAACTGTTGAGTTTCTTGCCGGCTCTTCTCAGCAGAACTGCCTTCCGAACCGGTGGTAGCTTTTTGTTCATATGTTCATTCGACGATTCAAAAATGCTTATAATAATTGCCTATTTGAATAAAGAATATTTTGAATTTGAATTTGAATTTATAATGCTACAGAAGACTTACAAGACACAAGATAAAGCCTTTGTAAATATAGTTTTAAGCAAAAAGTTTATTGGAAAATACAACGCCTCTATTTTTTCCAAATGAAACTCAAGTAGTACACTACTTGTAAGTTATATGAGTATAAGAGGCTGTATTTTAAGTAAGTAGATAGAAAGACAATTTAATTTAATACGTTAATTGCATCAACATTTTCAAAGAGCCTTTACTTGTTAGAACGTAAAAGACCTCCTGAAAACGAGTGTTTTAACTTGAATTTAAAAAGTAGCAACCTGCTCGCGGCTTCGCCCATTGTTATTAATTACTACATGATTATTAATTTACTAATCTGCATTATCTACTTTCATTTACTAATCTAATAATCATATGATTTAAAAAATATCTATCTATCAGGTATTTAATCTGTATCAGAAAGTAAAGTTTCAGCGTATTCGATTTTACCAAAGAATATTCTTTAAAATGATACTAATATATTTTTATTTTTACATGTTAAGGAAAGCTTGCCAACATACAATAGTGAAAACTGCAATTACTTCATCGATTAAGCCGTTTCTGAGATCAACGCGAACAAACTCACAGACAAACATTTTAAAAATAACTGTTGTAGGTTCTATTAAGTTATTAAATGCCACCAGTAACAATTTTTCTTATTTTCCACGTACAGGCACCGGTCCGTTACGATTTTATTATAAGTAGGTATGTCTTATGGATGGGAGGGATGGGTTTCGATTTTCAACCATATAAATTAAAAATTATAATTAATCTTTATTTTCTCTTATTTTTCAGAAATGTCTTAGAAATATGATAAGCGTTGTAATTTTAATATATCTCTTAATATTATAGAACCGTTCCACAATATCTGTGAATCATGCTAGTGATTAAATTCCTTACATAAACAGCAAGCAAATCTTATATAATTGATATTTAACTTTAAGTCTATATAAATCATAAAATTAAAAAATCGCGCTTTAGGCTGTATCTGTTGAGTGACGGAATTCATAACGTAAATAAATGTTTCACTTCCTCGAGTAGGGATCGAAGGGACAACCGTCGCGTTACAGTGACACCCACCTTTTCCTTTTCTTTTCTTTTATTCTTTTACAATAGATATACTTATATACATTCAATCTTCCGACTGTCTTAAAGTAACGATGCGACGGAATCAGTCAGATATCATGCGGGAAACTTTCATGTAAAAACGTACCTACTAGGTATTTCATAGTACTCATGGATTGTTATTTATTAACACTCATAAAAGGGTTGTTAATTTTTTTCACAGCTCTTAAATTTTTAAGTACCTATTAGTGCCATTAGATATTTTAAATAATATGATTTTAGTTGATAAAAAGCAAACATAGAGATAGATGCAGATTCATTATTACCTCCGCGACGCCTGCTTAATGTATATGAATATTTATTTAGTATAATAAATTGCAATCGTATTCTTATATGATTGCAGCACACTTACCTATCATAATTATTTCTAAAAGAGAATTTTTAATTCCCTGAGTTACATTATCGATTTTGTTGTTCCTTATTTCTTCCCCTTTGTCTTTTTTCGAATATCTAACGGTATGTTGTATCGGTCATAGAGTTTTTACTATAGTAAAATTGCATTAAATTATATACAGAGTGTAACTCGAACGACGGATCAACGGTGGTACCTATTCATTTCACCCCATGTATGTTCAGCGATTTTCACTGGTTCATCAGATATTTAGGAATTTGTGATTGGGTTCTTCAAGAGAATTGGCAAATACAGTTGACTGTTAGGTCTGCGCTTAGCCTAGCGAAAAAAAATGACTGAATGATTTTTTCCGGTAGTTATGTAAATATTTCCCCTCTAATCACTCTCTCTATAGTAGTTAAAATAAAAAATAGTAAAATAAGTTGCGTAGGTTAAAATTCACTCGCGTACGACTCTATTTTAACTTTAAGCATAGCTACCTACTATTTAAAAATTTTAGGCACTTCCTCACACAACGTGTTTGTTCCTTATATGAAAAATATATGCATAAGTTTTTGTGGTAGTTATATGATTCTGAACATTTAGTAGCTCTTATTCTTGACACATGTAGGTAAGGTAGAGTAATAATTAATTGGGACAGTTACTGAATGTAAACGCGAAGGTTGTGTGTTGGATTCCCACTCGAGTGCAATGAATTATTTTTATTTCGCCAAGAAACTAACACAAACACAAACAAAAGACACAAACTGGCGTTGAGTTCTACCACTCAATGTTTTTTATATTAGGGGAAATATCTGGAGTTCCTTAAAACTAGGTTCCCTCTGCCTATCTATACACAGAGCGTGAAGTAAAAAAAACTTGCTTAAATTTATCTATCTACTCATCGCTGACTGTTAATTTGCTTTGGCGACTAAATCTCGTATATTAAATTGGTAGTTCTCGTCTTCAAAAGATATTTATGTTATTATTTATTATTTAAAAAAAATGCTCTCGACTTCAAAAAGTACTTATGTTATATTTGTTATCGTAATCAGATGCTTAGCCAATTATGAATGTATTTTGATGATTCGAGTATTTTTGTATCGACTATAAACATAACCTAATATTGTGGTCTTACGAGTAAATTAGCCAAACTAAGGCAAAATTAACATTTATAAATCACTTCCAAAAACACCGATCAAAAGTTAATAAAATTCATTTTATAACAAAAGTATCCAGATTGGGCCCAACTCCAAAAATAACGAATAGGAGGTTAATTGTTTGTTTTATCATCTTTACTTTGAAGTAATTAAAATACTATTTTCTACTTTTAATCTAAGTTCGTTTTTGTCTAAGTTTGAGAATATAGGCAAACTTTTGAATATTGTCATTTCTTTGCATGTATTAGTTTAAGTTACTCTTTAAAATTACAATACCCACAGATTTAAGAACTGAGAAAGCCGCTTCGGGGCATCCCTCGTGCGAGCTATCGTGGGGTGAAGACAAGGTTTATCCCAATTAAAGTCTTTTTTTCCTCTTAGAAAACCTTTTAAAAATTAAAAATATCTTCGGGGCTTCAAAAATCCCGACCACGAAGAATAACATTCAACGTAGCTGAGTTTGTTTGGATTAGTTTAGGATAATTTGCCAACTTCGTGATTCATTCTCTTAAATAAGAATTTACCTATTATGCTAAAATAATAATGTAAGTATCTATGTGTATGATAAATGTGTATGATAAATTATGTCTATAAGACTATAGACATAATTTATCATACACATAATTTATCATAACGTAGACACGTTATGCGCTCTACATTGTAAAGATGAATAGAGTAATGTCGCCCTCTATTCCGTCCATAGCAGGCTAGTCGGAGGGAACCTGGGAACCTAATGTTAAGACACTTCCGTTACACCCCCTTCCGCCCAATTCTAGAGGTTTTGAGTGTTGACTGGCAGAACTCAACGCTGTGCTTTGCCTCTTTGCCAGAGCGAAGACAAGACAATATTAAATATTTCATTTCGTCGAGTTTAACAAATTTTATGATGTTTAAAAAAAATCTTATATGAAGAAAAAATTTCAAAATACTAGTTTTAATATTCGTTACATTTTTTTTCAAAGCATATTCAACATGGCAACATTATAACCAGAATAATAAAATTGGTTAAAATAAGAAAAGAGGTCGCATAACAATATACATATAATATCTGTTTGAATTTGCTCTACATGACGAGTACCCCAGTATTTTTAAATCAATACGGCTTAGGCGGGCGGCGCTCCCGTAAATGCGAAGACGGTGTGTGGAAAACCACCGATAGCGCCTTAGAAATACACTGTCAGCCTTAAAAGCTTTTACATTTCTATCGGAAATAATACAATGTATTATGCTGCCGAGGCCGGAACTATGCAAAATGTTCCATTTTTCTTTGCAACTTTATGAATATTTTTGAATTGTTCGGGTGGCTTGGACCGCGTCTGGGGAGCGCTTATAGGGCCTTAAGCTCGGATATTCACGGCTCGACTACCTTACTGGAGGTTAATTCCAATTGTACATGACACGTCGATTTTATTTAATATTTAATGTTTTAATGTTAGCTCTTTTACGTTGTTATAAAATGATTATTATTTATTTTGGATTATTTTGTTACGACATTAGAGCTGTGTTTTTGCCTAAAAGTGGAAGTCTCATGGTATCTATTACCATTTATTGTAATGATAAAATACACAAAAAAATAGTACCTCATTAAGTACTAATTTATAATTAATAACACATTGATATCATTTCTCTATTTCATTGACATAAATGTTAATGAAAATATTTCTGCTGTTAATAGATATCTATTACAATTTGTATATTATAACATTCTCTTTGTCCGACAAAATATACATTGTCATAGCAAAAATAGTGACAGTAATACGATAGGAACGAGAAATAAGGATAAGCTTGTTACACCAAGTTTGACCCAAGGTCTGAGTATACGTGTATATAATAAAATTCCGCAGTGTATTCTTAGTTTACCACTGCAAAAATTTAAAATATCTATATGTAAAAAAAAATATAACAAGTAAAGCGTATTACACTGTTCAAGAATATTTAGAGGATAAGCATGTATGGAATTAATGTCTATTGAATGTAATGCAGGATAGCTGCCAGCTAATGTAATAGACTGTACCATTGATTTTGAAAAGAGCAATTGTTGAGTTTCTTGCCGGCTCTTCTCAGCAGAACTGCCTTCCGAACCGATAGTAGCTTTTTGTTCATATGTTCATTCGACGATTTACTTAAAATCGTCGAATGAATGAAAAAAATGAATTATAATAATTGCCTATTTGAATAAATAATATTTTGAATTTGAATTTGAATTACACCAACTATATTTCAACTCGCAACATCCTTACCTTAATATTTATCTGTGTTAAAAATAGATATAAGCAATCTTAACACATACCTCTAAGAAGTTTCGTCAATATTACCAACTTATGATTTTTACACATTTATGTATATGCTAAATGTTGTCTTCTCGTGTAGTATTTAGGTATTTAATATAACATTTGCAAATGAAATGATTTATTTCGACAGGTGTTTCAAGTGCCGTGACGCAGGCTGGAAGTTACGCTGGTCTATATGGCGGGTACGCGGCGGCGGCGCTGGCGGGGCTCTCGGGGCCGCCGCCTAAACGTAAACGGCGCCACCGCACGATTTTCACTGAAGAACAGTTAGAACAACTAGAAAGTACTTTCGATAAAACACATTATCCAGATGTTGTACTTAGAGAGCAGCTTGCACTGCGGGTGGACTTGAAGGAGGAACGAGTTGAGGTATGTAAGGTATTCCACATGTATCACGGTAGGCTGACACATGTGCTAGACAGCTGCCTACTAGAGTTAAGACACTCGTTTCTTGTTTTCAGAAAAAGGTGACGATTACAGTGACACGCTATCTACATTTACGTCATTTTAATTTTTAAAGTCAGTTTAAAACAAAACCTCAGTTATCACTTGATATGTCAGATAAGAATGGCTTTTCAGAAATTTCTCTCCTAAGGGGCCTTAAGAGGGAAACACTGAAATTTTGTCTGGAATTACGATTTCACCCAATTTTTCTGAGCTTTGGAAGTCCTTAATAACTAAACTTATTTAACTTTCTAGAAACTCAAGTATCTTTACTTTAAAACGGCGGTGCTTAAATGTTATGTAAAAGTAAAATTTAATTTTATGCGACTTACTTAAAACTTTGAATCTTAATCTAGTTATTAACTAAATTGATCGAATATGTAAAGGTTATGTTTGGATTGAGATGTAAACCCACCATTGTCTTTTCTCAGGCAAGCTACTACTGGGCACATGTTAAAGGATTTCGTAATTAAACGCGATTTATCTCTTATTAGTTAGAAAGTGAAAACAATACTTTTTTTTCAATTTCCGGCATTAACGTACCGGCAATCCGTTTAATTTCGTTATTTTATACAATACCTCGGCTATCTATAGAATACCTTACAAGGTAATAAGTATAATTCCTAGGGATTGTGTAAAGTAACTGTTATTCCACCGGCAATGTATAAAATGTATAGATCTTAGTCCATATTACTATAATAGAAACCTTCTCTCTTACAACACTTACTTACTTAAAACTCTTACTTAAAGTATCTATAGGAATTATGAAAAATTAATGGTAGGTACTGTCCCTCTTCAAGATCTTTAAAAGTTTAAAATCAGCTTTACGCTGTTACCCGCACACATCAGAGTAGGCGGAGGAAACCTAGTATTAAGACACTACGTTCCCCACTTTCCGCTGAATTCCGAAAGCATTGCGTGTTGACTGCCCGAACTCAACGCCGCGCTTTGACTTGACACTAGTGTGAAGAAATGAAAATATAAATTTAAATTAATGTTTCATTTCTTTGATTGGGGATCGAACCCATAACCAGTCGTGTTTACTGTCTCACAGTTCACTGGCGTCAAAAGTTTAAGCTTTTAATAAAAGCTCAAATACTGAAAGGTGGTATACATATATAAAAAACATTTACCTACTAAGTAGAGTTTCGATAATGTTTTTTAGTGACTATAAGATTACATTGGCAAGGCGGAAAGTTTAGAGAGGTAAAGGGGTCTTCTAGTCAATAGAGCTGACGTGACACTTTGTGTGCTAACATTATGTGGGTGGCCTTCTTAAAAAAATAAATCCTGTTTAGTGTCCTCTTTTAGTTGTAATCTTAATTTTTTATTCTACTTATTAGTAGATGAAAAGTTTTGAACAATATTAACCTCAAACATATTAAATACATTTTTTTTTGTTATACTGATACCGGTGCAATTATGCAAGATAATTATTTCAATTATGCAACACAGTGTATCACTAATGCGGTTATTATCGTACAAATTGTTACTTGTGTAAATTTCTTGTGTATTCCAATAAAGTATAAAGTAAATAAAGTAAAAGTATAAAGTAAATAAATTAACAAAAAAACACACATTTTTTTGTTTTATATTACACATATACATAGGTTAATGTTAGAAATTAATTATTATAGTAAAATTTGTTTAGCTTCACGCTGTATCCCGCACACAGCGGGGTAGAGAGAGGCAAGCTAGTGTCAAGACAATCGGTTCCCCACTTGAAAAAAAAAACAATATAGATATAGCTTTGATTAATTTAGTCGCATTTAGAGATAGTTTGGAAGCACAGAGCACTTGGCTCTTGTGTCTTAAGTAAACTGTAATACTGTATTTGTCTAGTCTAACTGGCCGGTCAGAATTCGGCTACAGGCTGTTAGCACGAGATGTTTGCAGGCTACCGGTGTTGGTGAGTGTGTACTATCCACTCTAACCTGCCTTCGCCACCCAGACAGCGATTCGTCACATGTTTACATGACCGCATTTTTTTCTAACGTTACGCAAAATATAAAACTTTATTTATAAGTTCAATTTTAAAAATACCTTTAATGAGTAATCAATTCAACTCCATTCCTGACTTTTCTATATCTTTAATTTTGATTAGTCTAATAACATTCAATTTTTTCACACCAATGTCCAATAATTTATTATATAGCCTGACATGCCTATAAAATAATTTTCATAGTTAACGTTTGTCGTCAATCTATTAATGGTTTTTGTCAAATGTCAAAGATCGGAGTCAAAAGATCACTAATAATAAAATTAATTTAAATGCATTTGTACGGCCTCGTGTCGAGTTGTAAGAGTGACAAGTAAAGTACACTAATAAGTGTAAACTTTTTATTAAAGAATCCATAAAAAATCACAGCGAGTCGAGCGGAGATCTGGAAATTTTACCTCGGGGCGAATAAAAAGGAACGTTCGGTGGGAGAGCCGGCGCCGCGAAAATTAATCTGAGTTAATTAAATTTGATTTATTTATGCTCGCCCGAGACGAGGGTGCCGGGGACGATAAAAGTACAACAATGAGGCTAATGAGGGTCACTTTTAAGGCTTTCCTCTCTGGATAACGGTGTTTTTCCGATTTACGTGGCTCGTGACTTGTGTAATCGATAAAATATATTCTTTTGCGAAGCCCTTAAATTTCTTGTTACGGAAATTCTAATTTACTAATTAAAAAGCTTATCCTAATGCCAGTTTATTATTATTTTGTCGTGTCCATTTATTGTTATAATTTTATTATTACTTTTATAAATTCATATTATCTGGACTTTAATATTAACAAAAAAAATATTGTGATGATAAATTTAAATTATGAACACTTCTTTCTCTTCGTACCTATTTATTTTTTGACAATTTGTTACTATTATTTATATAAGATGATTTTAAGCCTTCAGAATAATTATACGTAACTTACGAATATACTTATTTGTATTTCTGCGTTACATTTTTAGTAACTAATAAAAATCTTAAAGTAATTAAAAGAGGTTTCTCACAGTCCGTGGAATAATCCTTGAAAAGCGGGCTTGAAAAGCTCTGTCCCAATCGGGACGTTTATTTTTGGGCTAAAAACAAGACGTCCTGCCAATATAGGAACATCTGGCAACGCTGAAAATACATCTTAATTACTTTTAACTAAATATGTTTTTTCCCGCCATTTTCTTTAAAGTTGGCGAATTGAAAGTTAGAGACGTACATAAAGAAAATATCCGCAATTCTTAAGGTAAATGTTAAAAGATTAGGCGCAATGTGTAAATTCTTATTCTTTATCGTGATAATATTTTTTTTTAGATTTATTTTATGAATTTCTATGATATCCATTAACAAATTTTGTGATTAAATTATTCAAAGTTATGTTGTTTTGGTCAAAATAAGGAATATCAATAACTGGTTCCTACATACTGTTGTCCTTAATTTATCGACAGATATCAATAACAATTATTTTAATTTACATATATAACTAATATAACTTTTAATAATATAATATTACTTTTTGCCAATTATTCTACACATTTAAGAAAAAACTATCCTTTAGAATAGATGGTAAAAGCCAAGAAACTAGAAAAAGCTAAAGAAGCTTTTATGACAAAGTCCCTTTTAATATTTATTAACACCGATTACATAATAAATATTTTTTTATTTTTAAATCAGCTACAAATAATGTCAAATTATTTTATTACAAAATAACTTTTGTTCGGCACCCATACATTCTGTTCTATCATAGTCGATTACTTACGGCTTTGATGTCGATAACCTTTAACTTCGACTAAACTTCCATGGATAGTTGATCGAAGTCGATAACTGGATATTTTCTCTATTTTTGGTTAATACAATAAATTTTCATATAATTTCATATTTTATGTAAATTTAAATTTCATATTTTTAAGTCAGTCAAAATTATATATTGCAACTTAAAATATATTTCATTATTTTTATCATAATTATTTTTTTCAACTTAATATATTTTTTAATATCTGTGTTTATTTCCCGAAAATGTCGATTACTAATGTCATTACTCTATGTCCATATATACTTTTTCATATATAGGACTTATTTATATAACTTATTTATTTAACAGTCATATTCAAACTAGCGTAGATTATTAACTATTATTTATTAACTTCTTTCCAAATATAAGAAAGCTATTTTGCGGGCAATGATAAGTAAAGCTTTTTAGATTTTAATGTTAAATTAACATTAAGGTACAATGCGGAAACTAGAACATGTAAAATATGTGTAATACTTACGTAATACAATGAATCAGATTTTCTTTTCCACAACAGTTGCAAATATCACGTACGTGTATTTATAAAAAGCGTGTTTTGTCGGGTATTCATATGTAGGTACATATTCGTATATATGTGGCTTTGTTTCCCCGCTATTTGTACAGCCGCAATTGGAAATTGCATTATTAAAGAGCTTTTGTTTAGGCATGGCAACACTTACTGAAAATCGAGCTTTTGGTTGTATCTGAAAATAATGATGTTTTTCCATTGTTTATCCACATATTACCTATACCTATTTATTTTAATATTCGGACAAGAACCGATTTTATTTTATATCGCCATAATTTAATTACTAACGATTTATATGTATTATTAAAGTAAAAGATTAAAAATATATAAGTAGGTACCGTAAAGTTTATATACTTAACTTAGAATTGCTTTCGAACATAAGATATGTAAATTGATGTAACTGATTAAATATACATAAATGATAAGACAGTTAATTAAAAACATGTCTGGGATTCCAATTTACATAAAATAAACAAGTAACAAGATTATTTGGTTACTTTTCGTTGATTGTTTAATATGATGAATCGCTCTCTACAAACCAAAAGACAATGAGGGGTGGCATTTCTTTGTTTGACACTGCCAACGCGACTCAACTCTTTACGCAATTAATTATTAAAGAGATGTGTAATCTCGGTGTCTCGAGCCGCGCTCTGCCGCTCCGGGCGCTCCGGGCGCTTCGGGCTCCACGTAGTCAGAGACGGAGTGTTGATCTTTACCGCGAGTGCTGTCTTATTAAATCCAAAGCTTATACTTATCTGACGTCGAGTATCGAGTATAGAGCTGCAGAGTTTTCACTTAATGAAAGAATAATAAGATCAGAAACGTTTGTAACGATATATTGAGTAAAATAGAAAGCTAGCCGAATTATAAATGTTTCAATTTCAATTATATGTATGTAGGAACTTACTTAGGTATTCAACAATAACTAAAAACTAAATTAGGCAATTCGAATGGATTTAATTTTGCGATTTTTTCCCCTCTATCAATTAGATGTACAAACATTTTTTTGCTACTATAATGTAATATGTTTTCTTTTCTATCTACTTTGAACTAGGTCCACCAATGGGTATCTTACCTACTTGTAATCTTTATGGAAGCTTATATTTTTTAAAAATAAACCATTAATTGCATTAATTTTAATAATTGAATTAAATAAATTGTAAACATCTCAATTTTTCAAATTGCATTATATTGTTATGTCAAATTTTATCATTTCGTATATCAAAGGATAGGAAAAATACTTTCAAAAAACAATGGCACATGGAGTTCAATTGAACAGTATAAAAGAAACGAACGGGAGAGCATAAGCATAGCAAAATGACAAAGCATTTCCCAGACAGCAATGAACAAGAAAAAGTGGGCGTGTCGCTCCGCCCAGCGGCGAGCGACCGGCGGCGCTTCCTAGTCGCATGCAGCCTCCCCCGGCACCGGCAGGACTTATCTCGTAATAGGTAGCTATAATAAAAGAGATACGCTCGCAATGTGTTACTAAGTAATAAAGCGGCGCCATTTTGTCTTTTGCTTCCGTCGACTGAAAGCAATAACGCTTTTATGAACCGAGCAACGATTCGTTGACGTTGATCAAAGAGTTCTGTCCCGTTTCATTTCACGCTTGTTGCCCTTTTCTGATTGTCAAACGAAACGTACACAACGTTATCTTTCAATTGTCTTCAATACATTTAGATATGATAGTCGTGAAACTATATCGATACTACGTTATTAGTTATAAGTTATGCCAACCAATATTCAAAGAAAAAAGAAAGCCTTGTTTTGTTTTGTGGCCTTTTGGCATTTCCGTTAAATTAACATTTGTTTTAACAGCAAACCCTTATGATATGTATTAGAAATCAGTTGTTTTCATTGCAATATATTTTATGGATAAAAGTAGGTAAGCAATTCATGTAAAATGTAGATTTTTTAAATACCCACCCTAACTATACCTGTACCCTATGTACTAATATCTGGTAATAGGTACATAATGCGTACTAAGTTCACATCAAATTACTTAAATTCTGACGGAAAGCGGAGAAAGTGTAAATATATTGTTTGATAAGAAAAATAAACAACCATACAACAAATTATTATTTCATCTGTAGATTTACGCGCTCCTTGCAATTGTGTTTCAAATTACAAATGTTTACTGTATATTTACATGTTCTTTTTCTTTAAAATTATATAAATACGATAGATAACTTGACTGAACAGAGAAGGATTTGTGGTGCCTACCACAAAAGCTTGCTGTTCAAGAAGTTTAAAGAAGAAACTTTTGTTTCACAAATCTGTTTTTGGTTTAAATTCGGTATGTAAAAATTATAAGAATAATAAAACATAATTCCTTCCTTCCTTACTAAATGAATATAATCTTTAGAGGGACGAAATAGTTTTACCATCCTGGAAAAAAAATACTGGAGCACGGTGGCATACTGCTAACACATAGGTATAACTGTAATAATATAACAGTAATAATATATAGTATACAGATACATAATGCCTATCATACTATTACTCCGTGAATTAACTAAAAAAAAAAATAGTTAACGAATATAAAACCTCCTCCTTTTTGAAGTAAAGAAGTCGGTTAAGTATACGAAGATTGCTTATTATTAGTACCTATATTCCAGTTAGTTAAGTTAAGTAAAAAAATGAAGGATAAATAGAAAATAAATTTTATTAAGTATATAAATAACATTTCAATTTAAGTATGAATTATTTTAATATATATCACCATAATTGTTCGGGTAAGTATTAAATTCATAATTGAAACAACATTCGTTCACGAACTTGGCTGTAAGTGAAGTATCACTCTATTATTTATAGACGCGTTCGATACGCAATACAAATTATTGTTTTCAAAGTATAACGTTTAGGGGAGCGCGATGTTTGTTGAACGACCCTCCGGGGTCGCCTAGTGCGGGGGCTTGTCGAATATCACATTTATATATAGCAATATAAGTCTTATTTTACTTCAAAATAACAGAGACAGAATACTTTTTTGATTTACGTTAAAATTTGGGTACTATTAAAGCAATCTTTTGACAATTGAATTTCGATTCGGTCGGCGCATTGTGTGTAGATAGGTCTTTACGGCAGCGGCGAGGCGCTGGCACGGATGTTTGCGCGCGGTAATTGATACGAAGTGACAGACACTGGGGGTTATTTTTCAGCCTCCGGCCGCGGAGAGGAGTAATGTTTTGACATTAACTGAAGAGAGATGGGTGTGATTTGAAGTGCCCTTTGTGGAATTATATTCGCGGATGGCATCTTTAATACTGACTAATGCATTTCACAGCTAATGGGGACTCAGAGTTTGACAGGTGTGAGAGCTTAGAAAGGGCTTAACAGTGAATATTTATTATTAAGCTTTATACGAATATGTTAATACATTTTTCTAATTTAATTGGTATTGCATTAAAACTATATTAATAAACAATATATATTATTAAATACATGGTCAGTATAACGATTAAACTTTAGAACTAATCAGGAAATAAAAAAACAACAGCGAATGTAAATTAAATCGACATTAAAGTATCAGAGTCGGATCAGGCGGTCCATTAATAAATCAGTTTGCTAAAACCGTAATTGTAATCTCAAACAAGGCGCAGAGCGGCGGACGGGGGCGGGGGGCGTGGGGCGGGGGGAGGCGGTGTTTGCTCAAACAACATTATTACAATAAGTTCGGGTTCGGCTCGCCACAGCGCGCCACTCAGCGCTCAGGTTCACACGATGCTCATTTTGCTTCTCTATAGCTTCATCTATTAAATAAATCACTTAAGTATCTATCCAAATTACGTAAAATATTATTACAATTATTTAAGCTTTTCTATAGAAGATATAGATAAGATTATGTAGGATGGAAATATAACTAATTTTTATGTACCGAATGACTGTGTAATTTTATGCGATATGCAGAAGATGATGTTACGTGTGGTAGTAGGTTTGAACCCCTGTCCGAGGAATGTATGATATTAATTTTTATAAAGCTTATAACAAGACAAAGAGGGCATTGAGTTCCACCACATAGCATGCAGTGTCTCTAAATAAAATAAATAAAATTCAGGCGAGTAGCTGATCGTAACACTGGTTTCTCTTTTCCTACCCTGCTATATAGGTACGAAACACATCCTGAAATTAAAATAAGACATTTGATATTTGTGTATTAGTTGCAGGCTCAAATTTCATTCCGATATACCTACTCGTATTTTGTATTACAAAATATTATCGAATTTTAATATGAACCTTCTCTAAGACTGTAGCGGAAAATGTAAGATGTATGGTGAAAATAAAACAATATTGTGATAAAAGTAAAATTTTCTTGTCACCTTTCAGTTATAGATAGATCTAAGATACCTAGTAATTATCAAATTTCGTAACTACAAAATACCTAATATTTTTATAAAAGTTTCCATACCTAATGCAATATTATTTTAATAACCATTAGAGAATAATTAAATCAAGATGAGATAAAAAAACAAATAAGATACTTTGTAATAAGTGAGAGCGAGTGTGTTTCGGCATATATCAAGTGAGGGATATCAGGCGTCAGGGCGTGCTTCCCATAGCCGGGAGCGATGTTTCCCTCACATCATCTGCTTGTCTTCCCAAACCATAAATAACCTCTGATTATACTAGATGTGTCCTCTATGTATATGCAACATTAATTACTTTTCTGAACTTAAACCTAGATATATGTGTAACATAATACTTAATTATTATGTAGGATAATTTACGAAATAAGTCAAATAATAATTCCTTTTCATAACCAAATTTTATTTGGGTCTTAGAGTAAAAGCCTGACTTTGGGATCGTATCTATACTATAGTAGGGTACCTCCAGTCTTTTTTCCAGTCCAGTTATTATTATTAATATTTTGTTGACAATACTTTAAAGCGCAGCGTTAAGTTATGCAACTTAACACGCAATGCCCCCAGAATTCGGGGGATAGTGGGGAGCGGAGAGTCTTAACACTAGGCTCCATCTGCCTACTCTGCAAGATGCGTGAGCGTGAAGCTGAAGAAATAAGAACTTCTTCTTCTACAAAACTTCTACTTAAAAAAAATGCGGTATAGACGAGCTTAAAGAATTTAATTTCAGGTTAAGTGCTTATGATACAATGTAGTTAATTCGGAACAAAAGCGAAACTTATACACATTTACTATGCAGTTTAGCCTTTCAATAAAGCAATGTTTGCCTTTGGTGTACGCGTTTCGAATTATGTATGCATGTTCGGAGCGCTACAGCGTCTGTAATACAATCTGGCAATCCACTGTATAACGAATTAAAACAATGAAATCATTATATTATTATGTTCCATGTACTTTAAGTAAGAAGTCAGTCATGGCGTGTGACTCGCGGCAGTTTGTTGGATCGATTCCTACTCGAGGAAATGAAATATTTAATATTATCATTTCTTCGCTCTGGTGTCGAGGTACGGCGTTGAGTTCCGCCACGCAATGCTTCCAAAATTCGGCGGGAAATGAGGTTCGGCGCGGTACACTAGACTCCCTGTGCCTATCCTGTTACATATGGGAAACAGCCTGGATCTGAAAAAAAAACTTTAAGATAAAAAAAAACATACGTAAAACTAAAAAAATAGAATTTTGTGAAACATGTTCGTTTTAAAAACACCGTAGAAACAGAATACTCATAGTACATAGATAAATTCGAAATGAAAATGCAACTATTTGAAAAATGAAATAAGTTTAAGCTTCACTACTAATTCATAATTCCATTTACAATTGAACCAGTAACGCAAACGTAGTTTTAAACAAATCAAAATCTATGAATCATTGAATGAAAGCAAACAATGAAAGAGTTAAGCCATACATTGAATGGCATACAAAAGAGTATGGTGGAAGTTAATAATGTGCGTTGCGGGGCCTCACGTACAATCAACGAATATGAGATAAGAGATCTCCTGGTCGTGGTCTGAGGAGCCGCCCCAAGGTCTGGCGGTGGCGGCTATATTTCCCGCTTGAACGCCGCACAATAGCGACCCGCTCGATGAGTGCGAAAGCTCCTCACTCATTTTCCGAAAGTTAATAGGGCTTTTGTTGAGCCACCGACCGACACTTGTAATGCAATTAACTTATACAATGGTGGTATCGCTTACGATTTAATTTTAAGCCGCCCAATTTTGTTAAACTTTTAAGTTTTTATTAGCTTTTAAATGCGTATAGTGTTACTATTTCAAAAACTTGTTATTTTCATATAAATGTAGATCTTGTCGTTGTGTAAAAAGCGCGGCGTTTACTTCCACCATTGCAATATCTCAAAAAAGGCCTAAGTGAGAAACGGGGAGTGTTAACACATAGGTAGGTGCCTGCCTACTCTACATTGCGGGAAAAAGCGTGAATCTGACAAATTATCATCATCTCACAAGTTTCTTTAATGATTCCGACTTGAAATACTGAAATTATAGGTTTTGTTATTGTATTGACAACCATGCGTAGTAATATTAATTACATACATTCATATTATATTTAGGTAGGTACTTGTAGGTATTCATAGTTATGAAAAATATACTATTGTCGTCAATTTAGAATAAAGATCTTAATAATCTATTTTCTAGAGGAGGTGGTAATATTTAAGATACATGAGATGGGAGATATTAATGATACCGAGGGAGATTCATCAAATTTAGTAGAAGAAATTGACTCAAATGAAAATTTATAGGTATATAAAAACATTACAAACTTATATCACGTTCCCGTGGACTTACAATCATAAAATTGGCACGGAATTAATAGTGGGCACGGCCGACGCGCATTAGAACTGTTTTTTTTAAATAAATACGAGTAAAAAAGTATAAATACTTATAAAGATATCAACTAAAAGACAAAATATTGATATTGGTTAGTAGTACCATGATGTTATATATTTCAATACAGCAAAAATTATATGCGATGTACCAAAGGTGCCGCTTTTCACTGTTGTCACGGATAACATAAGCCGCCGCGACCACCCGCAGCCGGTATCATTTCAACGCTTAAATGAAATAAGTCGAGTGGAAATTTGAAAGTATTAATCCTTAGCAACATTATTGATTTCATTCAGTAAATGAAAAAATTATTCACTTTTTTTACTTCTGGTGTTAGTTCAGTAGCGCGGACGTGTCTGTATGGAACCCGGTCATACAATTGCCCGCGGATAACACGTCGTATTATAATGTTTTCATTGACCGCTACACAATCATTTGAAACCTTTCAAATATCTATATAATACTAGAAATCGTTCAAATTCATACATGATTTTTTTATAATGTGCATGCTAATTTTATACGTGAATAATTTTGGTAATATAGGTATTATTATGGAATTCTTTAACAGATGTTTACTACTATAGGTATTATTGTAAAAGTATTTTAGTTGATCTCGCTCTATTATTGTTAATTTTAAATCAATAACATTTTTGAAATCCAACTTACATTATTATTTTATGTCATTTTATTATTAGATATAATATTTGCAAGTCTTTAAGTCTTGAAGACTTAAAGACTTTTGCAAAGAGCGTTCTCTGAAAGGCTCCGTGAGATATTCCGAACCTTTGATTTTTGTATATCATCTGTAATATGACTCTGAACGGTTTCCATTAAGAAGCCATATCTTATAGTTTAGCTGGACGGTTGTAGATCTACATCAGATGTTTCAGTTTTAAAAAGCTGTTATACAATAAAAAAAGTTTTATTGAAATCAGTCCAATCTATATAGTTAACTAGTGGACCTGGACGCGGCTACGCCTGCTTGAACTATAAGAAGATTTATTAAATATATTTATGAAATTATTTTCAGTTTTCAATAGATTTATTAAGAAAATATTAGCCTAAATAATCAAAAAGAATAATGTGTAGAGACATATTATTAGAAAAAAAAGTATCTAAGTTATTGAAATGAACCAACAAAAAAGTAAAAGTACATAAGTTTTCCGTGCCTGCGTACGTACGATATTTAATGAATATTCGTATAGTTCAAGCGGGCGTAACCGCGTTTGGGTCCACTACTATTTACATATATTATGAATGAATGGTTAAATTGAAGCGTTGGATTCCAACAAAATAAACGGATGTCTAAATGTGGGGAAAACTATTTTATTGGAAAAGACTTTTTATGAAAAAAACTACGTAAAAGGCAAATCACATTTACATATAAAGTAAAAGAAAGATTACAATTTACAATAGGACAAATATTTATAATAGATATATTATAAAAAATATTTTTATGTATATTAACTTATCTGCTTATTACAGGTATGGTTTAAAAACCGACGTGCAAAATGGCGTAAGCAGAAACGTGAGGAGCAAGAGCGGCTACGGAAGCTGCAAGAGGAGAGGGCTTGCGGTCGTGCTATGTTGCCATCGAGGGCTCGACTGTCACCGCCTTCGAGACCTACACCTGCGCCACCTACCCCTCGCCCTTACACAGACGACTCTGAAGACTCCGACCTTGAAGTCGCTTAAAAGCAAATAGTGATTTTTACACGAACAATGTAATAACAGAGTGTAACAAATGGTAAAAAGATAATTAACGAATTGCAAAAGTGAGTTTCTGTGAACGATATCAAATAAAGTGCACAAAGTATTAGAAAATAAGGACTCGTAATGGACTGTCCCTTTAGATAAAATGTAGGCATGTGCGGTGGTTTGTAAATTAATTTATTATAATTATATCTATAATAATTGTTAGTAGTGTAGTAGATAGTTATAAATAGAGTAAAAAATTAAGTTATTTTAGTTAATTTTGGATGCTGTAGATATTTTCATCTATTTACATTCCTCCCATTAAAAAATGTTTGAGCAGAACGATTGTAATTTTTTTTATTTTTGAAATAATATTTCTTTTCCTGCTTATTTCCTTTTTCGTAGTTTTTACAAGAGTAAATACAAAGAAATAGAAAACTTGTTAAGACATTCTAAGCGTTAATACATATATAAATATATGTCTTAAGCCGAAACAAGAAGAAGCTATTTATAGATACAATTCCGTAGTACATACTTAGAGAAACATAACTTTACCTATATCATTTAATGTTGTACTTACTGTAAACGCAATAAGATTCTATCTACTTTTTACGATGTACGTAGGTATGGCAATATATTCGACTAATAAATATATTATGAATAAATAATATCAGGCAGACCATTGTTTCATTGTGTTAAACCTGTCGTTTTATTAGAAAAATCTAATAAAATTATAAAATTATTTAATATATGTAGCTTCTCTGTATAGACATTAAATTTTAATTGCGATAATGTATTTTTAACAAAGCGTTCGTCCGCGAATACTATATAAGTCTAATATCAATATTTTTTGTCGATTAAAGTTCACTATTGGAAATCCAGACGATTTCATCTAAATATTATAATAAATTATTTGATAAGTAGCGCGTTGAACTCTCTAATATGTGACAAATTTAGAGTCTACATTCTACGATTGACGAACGTTTTTGTTCCGAAATGTTTACAAATGGCCTTAAGGTTCAATATAAAATAATTATATTTTAAAATTAATCTCCGTTTAGCTTTAGCTAAAATGATGACCATGGCCAACCCTCGCTTTATGGTAAAGTTAATACAAATAAATATCTTTAAAGGACAAAAGGACACTAGGTTCCCTCTGCCTACCCTGCTGTGTGCGGCATACAGCGTGAAGCAGATTTGTTTTAAAGGATACTGATGTATTTCTTTTATTACAGCACTTACGACAGTTCCTCTTAATTTCTACTGCTATATAAAAATAACTCGGTGTTCTTTTACATATTTACTAACTAGAAAGATTTAACCATTAACTATTTAAAAATCAGCCTAGCTTCATCGAAGTTTGTATGCTGTGTAGACTTTTTAAAACTATTATTGATATAGTAACAAATATAAAATTATAATATGAGAACAATAATTTATCGCGAAGGTATTAAGGTGGATGAGCAATAGCTGCTATCAAATGGCTCTAGTCCTTGCATACAAATCATGGGGAAGACCGATATATCGAAGACCGACCTTGGCATACCATAATTATTATATCACTAGCTGTCATTCCTTTAAATAGTGATAAGATATTACATCCTTGACCCACATGTAGGTAATTGACAGAGTTTTCCGTTAAAACGTAAACAATCTATAATCTCTATAATATAAACCATTTATACTAAATATAGGCTAAAATACTATTATGATACATAAAAATGTATGTATGTTATAACAAAAGTATTCGAAATTTAGTAATCTTAGTTATTTAGTAATATTACTTTCAAGTTAAGTTAAGTAAGTTTTCTAGTCTCTCTCTACCTATGTAAATAATTAAAACGGTAGAGTACCATGACGTCTGTAGAAATTTGAATGTTAGGATAATCTAGCTTTTCCTTTATTCAAAAATACATTTAACATGCCGCTTCACCCGCAGTCAAATGTTTTTTGCAATATTTTTCAATATTATTCCTCCAATATTAGTATTATTTCCAAAATAATAAGTTCGTAGCATGATTGATTTGAAACTAAATAAAAATATAGACAATGCTTAAAAGTACAGAAGCATTCGTATTGTAGGTAATATAAAAATATAAATTGACTAATATGTATAATTATAAGAATCTTGGCAGAACATTGACAGTTATTGGGTAGTTATTTCCAGAAATTTACAAAAATAAAAGAAAAAAATATAACAAAAATATTTAATTACATAACATTTAAAATCCAAATTAATTAGGTACATCATATATAATGAAAGTGAACAGGAAAGAAAAGACATCAAACAAAAAAAAACAAATTTTGTTACAAACGTATTAGAAATTATTGACTAGTTTAGTTAGTAATATACTTTAAATAAAAAACGTAGCATTACAGCATTGATCAATATGCCAATTTGAACCTAATAATATGCTAGGGGGTAAGAGTAAGCATAGGCGTAAGGGTACGAATATGCTAAAGGAGTGCTATAAGAAGCAACGTAGCCCGGGGCATAATAGCCGTAGTCGAGTAGAATCTGCGGCTTGGCTACCGCCGAGCCTATCAGCAACAGGGCTGCGACGAGAAGCATCATCTGCAACGTTCAATATTAAAATACTATAAATATTTTCATTTATTATATATTTTTCAATAAATATATATAATTATGTAATGTAAAATTACACATCTTTAGATTCTTTAGATAATTCTTCAAAAGACACAAAAGTATCATAACACTAAAAGTAAATTATTATTATTCTGAGAATCAGAAAATTATAATATTTTTTCGGCTTAGAGGAAACCCGATCTTTGAACCAATATGTTAGAATCTATTGGGGTTCGAGTAACCAACAAATATTAAATTGAACTATTTTACCTATGGTAAAATATCAATTGATTATTGTATATAAGAAATAATAAAAAAAATACTAAAACATTGAATAAAAATATGTAATGCTTATTATAATAAAAATATATATTAGTGACTATATACCAGGAGGACTATATCCAGTCGTGGTGCACGTCACGTGTGGGCACAAGCGTGCAACTGTAAACGCGACAAGCTCGATTCCCATTTGAGAAAATGAAATATTTATTTAATCTTTTCATTCTTCCATCACTCAAGATACTTCCAGATTCAGCGGAAAATGGGAAACGGAAGTGTGTTAATGAGGACGGAGAGTCGTAACACTATGCTCACTGTATGTGCGGGATACAGCGTGAAGCTAAAGAAACTATAAACCTAATATTTTAACATATTTTTTAAAATAAATTAATTAAATAATAAAAGTCAATATACGAACATTATTTTATAAATTTAACAAATATATATATTTTTTAAAAATCTTACCAATTTGAACATGTTGATGTAATTGTATAAATAAAACTGCACGAATAACAACTGATCTGGTCTAGAACGCTAGACGGGAGCCACAAGCTAATGCAACCGACTCCTCCACCCAATTCTTATATAGATGTTTGTTGGACAACGTTTAGTTCGTGATTGGAAAAACTAATCACCACGACGTCTTCGGCGTTCAATGATACCGGACATAAATGTTATTCACGATGTCGCATTAGGCGTTAAGAGCACTGTGTCATTTCCATATTGAACCCGGATCATAGTAACAATGGATACGTGAACGATAAAGACACTTATTGTGTCTGGATTTATATAGTACCTATACTTAATGTAAAAATTAAGTTTGATTTATGTGTCAAAAACTAATCTTCTACTCATGGGCGTAGGATAGGTGAGATAGGGTTGGCCGTGCCCACCCCAGAAATATTATACAGAAAACATTTCTCCGACAATGTAAAAAAACCTTTTACACGAATATACTCTGTTCAAAGGTAAAATATTTTTTTTCTTAAATCCACTTTAATATGATTAAATAAATATCGGTATAGTTCCAGATAGCAAAGCTGTGCGGGGCCGTTTATTCCTTTAACCATTTGGCCAGTTTGTCATTAAAAATTGAGAAGTATCCGTCTTTACGGATACCTTCATTATACACGCACTTAGCTAAGTAAACATTAGATATTTCAAACACAAAAGTAGTGGATTTCTTTAACCCTGTCAATTGGGCAGTACCTACGTGTAGTCCCACACGCGGCTCTAATAGGGTCAGTTAACACACCATATTATCATTCTCATTTAGTACGAATTTAATATACTTATATGCACTTTGCATATTATAATACTCGTGAGGCCAACGTGGCGCAGCGGCACGAGGGTGTGACTGAAACGCGACGGTTGTGGGTTCGATCCTCACTCGAGGAAGTGAAATATTTATTAACGTTTATATATATTTCCATTTCTTCGCTCTGGTGTCGAGGCAAAGCGCGGCGTTGAGTTTCGCCACTCAGTACGTGATGCCTCCAGAATTCGGCGGAAAGTTGGGTTTTAATAGTAGGTTCCCCTTGCCTATCCTGCGAGGTCCTGCATCCCTTTTGCAGCATGAAGCTAAAGGAAATATAGACCCCTTCAATTATTATAAGCCCAGCAAAAGTAAGTAAGACCAGAAAAGTTAATAAAAGATGAAATGTTTAACATAAACCACTTTATTCCAAAGTAAAGATTAATCATCGTCGACTTTCTGTCGTATATTTCGCTTAATATTATTAAATTTTCGCTTTTTGAACTCTACAGGACCTTCACCGAGTGAATCAATACGCCTCTCTTTAAATTGTATAACTTCCGGTTCCACAACAACAGGCGGAGGTATTACTTCTTTTTCTACTTTTGGTAATTGAAAATCCACTGTTTCTTCTGAACTGTAAAAAGATATAATTTCATCAGCCTCATTCAAGCAACATCTTTTTTATTTATTTATTAGAATCATTTGTCAATGTTACTTAGTATTTATATTAAATATTTCAATCCAACGAATATTAATCGAACCCTTAACCGTCGCCTTTATATGTAGTCGTTGTGCCGTTGGGCCACGACGGTTGATTGTTTTTATTACATTAGATGTTTCATTACATGTAATGACTTTAATAATGATACTTTACATTTTCATTAAAATTCGCCATTATAATTATATTTTTTTTAATTTTCAAGATATATAAAGCAGTGACAATCGTGAATCAGATCAGAATGTTATTCGAATTTTTGTTACGCTATGGACAAAATTTAATGGCATGCCATTATTCAAATACAGTATGATGAAACAAGACAAAGCGCAGTCGTGACACAGTAATGAAGTATCTTAACTCTAGGTTCCCTCTGCCTACCCTGCTGTGTTCGGGATACAGCGTGAAGCTGAAAAAAAAAGTTCCTGTCATAATTTATGGAATTATATACTAGCTTTCACCAGTGAATTCTCTTGTGTGATCAAATCTTAATAAAATAATCCCTTAGTATTGTTTTAAATCTGAAATTACGATATTATAACACATTCTAATACAGAAATAGTGAGTTACATCAAAACATTTAATACGGTGAAATGCCGATAAATGAACTATTCAACAAAAAAAGAGTTTAAGAATTAGAACCATTACTTCTCATTAGTTTCATAATGCTAAAATAGGTAAATACTTAACAAGAAAAATATTATTTTTTATAAAGGAAAAATTTACATTTTTTCAATAGCTTTCCAAGATCCATAAGGTTTATTTAGCACCGGTCCAAAAGGCACATCAAATTTAGTTAAGGGTTTAATTTTCTCTACAGCTAACTCTTTCATACTTTCCCTTGCTAGGTGAGCTTTCATTTCCTTCTTGGCTTGCTTTTGTTTTTCTTTCCTAGAAATAATATTAGTAATTAGTCTTGCCATTTATAATGGCAGGTGTGGGGATCAAACCTTGTGGGTTTACAGTCACAAGCTTGTTGTGCCCTTGTGCCTCAAATAATGCTTTAGCCATTTAGTTCTTTTTTGGTTTTAGGCTGTATACCACATAAAGCAGGGTAAACAGAAGGGTCAAGACACTCCATTCCCCATGCACTCCAAAAACTTCAAATTGTTGCATGTTGTACACCGCTCTATGTCATGTTTCCAGAGTGAAGAAATTGACAATAATTTATTATACGGCATGCAATTCGAACCTAGAATCATTGTTTAGGCAGACACTGTGTTGCTACGACAGACTCAAGAACTTATTTACTTTTTAGTTGTTTATGTCAGTTTATGTTTCTATTAATAAAAATCTTTATGTATAAACACACTTAAGTTTTTTATCTCGTTTCTTTTCTTCTCCTTCACTATTTTTAATTTTCTCTTGTTCTTTCAAAGATATATACTTATCTGGAGGGTCCCATGTAGATTCTGAAAATTTATAAATATTTTCATAGCATATTATAATATATAAGTAAGAGGTTTAAAGGAATTATATGAAATAGCTTTTAATTTGAGGCTGTTGTGATGACTCAGCACAGCATCTGACTTGAAAAGCAACAGTTGTGTTTGATTTACACTCAAGGGAGTGAATTATATTTTCATTTCTTTGCTCTAGTAACTGGACAAATGCCAATAGAACTCGCATACAGAGGGTTTAGTACCAATTTAAAAATTATATGCCAGAGGGAAGTACATTTATAAATATTTATAAGGTTAAATTTGTACAGAAGTGCATTAATTTTTTATGAAATGAACTGCAAGTATAATTTTGGAATCTTTGTTTTTTATGACATATATCTATGACATAAAGTATTGTAAGTGCTCACTTCATACCAATATCATACATGTAGGTCCATGGTACTTGACCCAGTAGTACTAAAGGTTTATATTATGTGGTGAATTTAATACAAAATGCACTAAAAACAATGCATAAATGCTTTTTCTGTGCTATTAGGAACCATAGGCTCAAGTCTATGGTAATATTCAAATATTTGATAGTAATTTCAGCTTGATGTCTCCAGGAGAACTAGAAAAAAGTGGTCTTAACCAACAGACATAATGTTATTTTCTTCCTTTTGAGGTATGTAACAATAAAAATTTTAATATTTAAATCACAATCTGAACCTGCACTGCAATTTAACAAATCTTTGATTAAAAAAAGCTTGTGAAAGTCTATTTATTATAGAGACATCATGTCTTGAATAGTAGAACTCAATGCAACAAATTATTTATATAACAATAAATTAAATATGTCAAGATAACAAGTAACATCAGGTAACAAGTTTGCTCATTTGCCTTGTCTTCTCAATAAAAAAATATTTACCATGACTCAGTATATTCCAGAAATATGAACCTCCATCTTCATTTTTAATTTCCTTCCAAACTACTTCATTTTCATTTACGTTGCCAACTACAATATCCTTGTTACTATTACCTTGCTCTCCTAACATTTCATTGATACTCTAGAAAAAAAAAATGTTTCTAACTGTAAACACGAGAATTGTGGGTTGAATTCCTACTCGGGTGGAGTGAAGAACAGTGAAGAACAGAAGAACAAAGTGTATTAACAGTAGGTTCACCCTGTGTCCTACTACATATAGATTTATATAGATTTTATTATAGATTTAAAAAATACATCTTATTATTAATACAACATAATTAAAAAAAATTAATACTTGTGAAGTTAGGTCAGCATTGTTTTGAACATCTTTTAAGTAAGCGCTCATTCCAGCAGCTTCCATTTTCTTAATTTCATCATCCATTTTTTCCTTCTGTTTAAATTCTTTTGCACTTCGTTTGCTGAGTTGTGATATGTGTTTTTTAACATTCTCTTTATGACGTTTACCATTTTCGTGAAATGAAATAGACTGAAAAAATGTTTTAAAAGCGCTTCTATTATATATACAATAAAAATATTTAAGGTTTTATTACCGATCAACTCACGACTTTATTATCAGCAAACCAGCACTTGCAAAATTCACAAAATTTACGATCTTGTGATTTCCAGTATGTAGCCCTACAAAAAGAGATCGCGGTCAGTAATTAAAACATGAATTAAACATAATAAAACTAAAGATACATTACTGAAATAAAAACGGTCTATATATACATGTTTTTTCAATGTGAACGAATATAATTATATTCTACTCTTCGTTTATCACATTCAATATCATAAGAATAAATTAGTAATGTTTACTATTTATTATTCATTGGTAAGCATTCAGCGAATATTACAAATATTAAGACCAAATAACTTGATATATAATTTTATATATTTTATTTAGTATAATAATTATTTTTATTAACTATGATTGACATACTGTCAAGTAAGGGACATATGAATAGAGAATAGCACAGATTATATTCTGTATACTATATGGGGAATAGGGATTAGGCCGGATAGAGTTGGGAATTTGGGACAGAGTTTGGTATAATAACTTTTTTACGGTTAATGTTCAAGAATTAAAAAAGTAACATGAAAGGAACATTCTAGAGTCTTGAAACATAGAGGTTAACATGTAAGAGTCAAAAGTAACGTAAAATGATATAGAAGTATCAATCTGCCAACGCAGATTAGGTCCTTTAAAATAAAAATACTATAATGCCACATGAGAAAAGCGTAGTCCGTAAGCATTGAAAGACCGTTTTGACTATTTATTTACGAGTCAAACTGATTCCCTGGTAACTTTAGGTCAAATACCTCAGCATCATAGTAGATTTGAAATTTCCCTTCCGTTATCATCATCATAATTATGCCATGAGAGATTACAGCCTGTTCACACTCATCTGAAAATTAGCTATGCCTAACCCAAAAGCTCAAATACCTTTGTCATGCTGGCCTATTAGAAAAATACTAACGTTCTCACGAGAGTGTAAATGGCAGAGGAGCCTCTGTGAGGATTGGGGCTTATGGACGTATAATGCCTGCTATATATGTAACGATATATCGTTCAATGACTTATGATTTCAAACTGTGCAGATAAATATATTAAATATATATAAATTCTTAGTGCCTCCACACGCCTTTGATATCGAAGTCGTTCGTCAGTTCTCTAAAGAAGCTTATGCAGAAAACATGTCGCCCACAACAGAAAATGATGATGCATTTGCGATATTAGGCCTGGTTCATGAAAAGAAAGCTATTTTCTCATACCATTTTCTATATATTTCATTACTTCGAGTGGGAATCGAACCTAAAACACTCATACGCTTGTGCTCTAGGGCCACAAGTAGCCTTTTATTAGATGAATTAAAATTTACTTCGATAAATTGGCATAATTAATTGAAAATTAATGAGCCAGTCTTATAAATCTTCATAAAGTAGTAACTGCCGTCGATGAACGATAATCTGCAACGATTTGTCATACATACTCAATGAATTTGAGCAACCTGGCTTGCACAGTTTAATCGTTACGATATATCGTTACGTGTGTAGCACGCATAAGCGTTTATTATACGTTCATTTACATTTATGTGAAGGTTTGCCAAGCGTTGATCATCACAAGCGTCTGCATAGGGCCTTATTTGGTCTGGGTATTGATAGCTTGCAAGAGCTTTAACAAACGTGTAAACGTAACATTAAATGCAAATGACTTATCTATAGCTGCAAGTTATTCTTTATTCTTTTACATTATTTAAAAGTCAAAAACTTTTAATTGCTTAAAATATATACCAAAATATTTTAATAAAATAAATATTATACGTATTTATTAAATTTTGGCATTTGTTATAAAGTTTATAAAGTTATTTTGATCAAACTTACAATGTCTATGATTTAAAATAAGTAAATTGTTTTATTTGGCAAAATGGCAATGGCAACACATTTGCTTGCTTACTTTGTGATGTCGTCGTCGAGTATCCAGTGTCGTCGTCTTTTTTAAAGTTTTATTAAGGTGATTTTTGTTTATTCAAATACTTTTCTTACATTTCATTATTATTGTAAATGATTGTAACTTACTATATTTTTCATTTTGGAGAGTTTACGCGATAAGAGTAAGAATTTACCATTATGAAATTCAATTTAGAGCGGCCATATTAAATATAGTAGTTCGTTTGTAAATTTAATCGTTCGTAATCTTCATCATCTACTACTGAATTCAAATAAGATCTTAATGCTTTTTACGTACAAGAACTTACCTTTGCCTACATTAATTTAGTTACTTTTTATTTGTAATATTGTTTTAGTTATATCGTTATATCGCTTCATTTAGTATATGTTGATAGGTATACATTGCTTGTTGACGCGTCTCGTAATCTCTTCTCTTTGGTTCTTATCGAGAATTGATTTAATAATTTGCCTTCTTTGTTACAGATATTTCCGGACAAAGTTAGTGAACGTGATATACTTCTAAAGTAGCTTGTGTTTTAAAGTGACTTGTGAAATTTGTTTAGTGTTGGACTTTAATAAAGACTTCATAAATTTCTAAGTTTAATCACCCCTCGAGGGGCATATTTGGTAAAATGATGACCGAAAATAGAATTAGCACCAGTAATCACGTCGGAAACATGACCAATCAGAAAGGGTAAGTAGAAAAAAATATTTATTTACTCTTTGTTTTAGCTTGTGTACTTTCTCTTTAGCTTATAGTTTTCATAATTACAGAGATGTCGATAAAACAGTGGATGATATTGGGTGGAAAGCAAAATTAAAACTACCCCCCAAAGACAGACGAATTAAAACCAGTGTAAGTTTTGAAAATACCCTCATTTTATGTTAATTATCATTGTTGCTTATAATTAATTTTTTTATTATTTATTTATAATAGGATGTGACGGACACAAGAGGGAATGAATTTGAGGAATTTTGTTTAAAACGGGAAATACTTATGGGAATTTTTGAAAAGGGTTGGGAAAAACCGTCCCCGATTCAAGAGGCTTCTATTCCTATTGCACTTAGTGGTAAAGACGTATTAGCAAGGGCCAAGAATGGTACAGGCAAGACGGGCGCCTATTGTATTCCAGTCTTAGAACAAGTATGAAAAAAACAATTTAAACATTTATTATCTTGTGTAATTTATAAAAGCATTTTTTAAAATTTAATTAGAAAAAAATGGTAAAGTTGAAAATGATGATACTTTTGGATTCCCCTTCACTTTCATATAAGTGAGAAAAAACAGTTCTGATAAAAAATTATTTTATTACATATTTAAATGCTATATACATATTGTATTGACCATTTATTTATATATTTTGTAGGTGGATCCAAAAAAAGATTGTATACAGGCTTTAATTGTGGTACCTACTAGAGAGCTAGCCCTACAAACATCTCAAATATGTATTGAGCTAGCGAAACACACAGACATTCGTGTTATGGTCACCACGGGTGGTACAAATCTGAGGGATGACATAATGCGTATTTATCAAAATGGTAAGGATGTGTACATAAACAACATGATGCGTATTTATCAAAATAAGAAGTAAGGTGTGTGTGATTAATCAGCATACAGAAGGGTAGGCAGAGGGAACCTAGTGTTCAGAGGCTGTGGGGACATTCCCTTTTTTTATTTAAATATAATATTTTTATATTTCAAAATGGTAAAAGTAAATAGTACCACTGTTAGCTTGAGTAAAATGGGAGTGTTCTGGCGAAAATTATTAAAAACTTATAAATTATATCAGTTCAGGTAATAATAGCCACCCCGGGGCGTATGATTGATCTCATGGACAAACAAGTAGCAAAGATGGAGCAATGTCGGATGCTGGTACTTGATGAAGCAGATAAGCTGCTTTCTCAAGATTTTAAAGGCATGCTGGATACAGTTATTTCACGGTTAGTTTCTTGTCATTTTAAAGGATATATTACATACTCTATATCCTGTACATATAGGAGAGCAGGCAGAGAGTTAGTGTTAAAATACTTCATTCCAAAACTTCCAATTTTTTTGGAAAGTGCATGTTGAGCGGCATTAAAAGTCAGATGCTGTTCCCACTGCTCCATAATAGCCAAAAGAGAAGTTCTTATAATTTGAATATTTCCTTGAGGCAGTTCATGCAATGAATATACATATATTAAAGTTTCTATAGTTTGTTTTCAGTTCACAGTTTTCTTGGTAAAATTTAATTTTTATTAAAAACTTTTAGGCTACCCAAAGAACGTCAAATATTGTTGTTCTCTGCAACATTTCCACTAAGTGTTAAACAGTTTATGGAAAAACATTTAAGAGAACCATATGAGATTAATCTCATGGAGGAGCTCACTTTGAAAGGAGTCACACAGTACTATGCATTTGTACAGGAAAGGCAGAAAGTGCATTGTTTAAATACATTATTTTCAAAGGTTTGTGAATTACTAACATACTGATTGTTCCTTTATAAAATGATATTTTTTTAGCTTTCCATTGTATACCCTGCAGATAGAATATGCAGGGTATATAATGATGACTTATGATAATTCACTCCAATTTGCACCACCCAATTTTCAAAACATTGTGTGTTGAATGGCAGAACTCTATACCAGGCTATGTGTTGTTACAAAAGCAAGAAATAGAAAATAATTTGTGCCTCCGAGTGGAAATCGACCCCACAACTGTCATTGTGCCGTTGCCCCGCCATAGGAATGAGCAAATTATAGTTTTGTATATGACAAAATTACTTAAGCTTTGCTTTGTAATCTGAGATCTAATAGATGGTTATCCATTCTCATAAAGATAAATAGGTACAGGATTTGTGTTCTGTAAACAGATCCAGTGTCACAATAGTCTACTGTTTGATATTCAATTAATGATTGTTGAGACTTGCAGTGTGGTACAAAGTCTGTGCCCCACTATTAATAGATGTAAATTTATATTGATTCAAATTCTTTTTTGTAAAGTTTGTTAGATTTTTAACTATAATATTCAAACAATATATACAATTTTGCTGAATAAGCCACTGTGATGCAGTAGGATAGCGTCTGGCTGTATATGTGGTGGAGGGGGTTGTTGTTCCTTTAATCTCCACAGAAGAAATGATTACGACTTATGATTATTGACCTCTCCTACATCTTTGTCACAGCTGGTCAATTTATGTCATCACTTTGCAATTTTACATTTAGATGTTATTAAGTTCAAAACAGTAGTTCTGAAATTATTTGTGTGTACTATACTTTGAAATATAATGTTACAAAGATTAGGACCCCCGCCCACTGTCACTCGATGTCACAATCTGCCTATTTCCACCACCACCTTAACTTGATGGCATCTAATAGTCAATTTGTTGACAGTTACAAATCAACCAGTCCATCATATTCTGCAACTCCACCCAGCGTGTGGAGCTGCTGGCCAAGAAGATCACGGAACTGGGCTACTGCTGCTACTACATACACGCGCGCATGGCGCAGGCGCACCGCAACCGCGTGTTCCACGACTTCCGTGCCGGCCTGTGCCGCAACCTGGTGTGCTCAGACCTGTTCACGCGCGGCATAGACGTGCAGGCCGTCAACGTGGTCATCAACTTCGACTTCCCGCGCATGGCCGAGACCTACCTGCATCGCATCGGCCGCTCGGGCCGCTTTGGGCACCTCGGTATTGCCATCAACCTCATCACGTACGAGGACCGCTTTGCGCTGCACCGCATCGAGCAGGAGCTTGGCACGGAGATCAAACCCATACCGAAGGTCATTGACCCCGCGCTGTACGTGGCGCGCACGCTCGAGGACGACTCCGATAAGTAACGCCGCCACGCGCACGCGCCGCCTCTTGGACTTGCTGACTTGGTGAAAGATAGGATTAATATGCAAAAACAAAAAACTCATTTGTAAAGTGTAATGAATTTATTGTAACGAAATGTGCGTGTATATAGTTTATCGTGAGACTTTTGAACCTGATAAGGGCTATTTTTAAATGTGTACATAAACATCGGGACTTACGAAAGGCATTGCGCTCGTTGTCCATATTGGATTCTGTGCGCGGTTTCCTACGATTGTTAAAGCGTAAAATATTTATCTCAATATCCTACTTCTTGTGAGAGTCTATCTAAATTTGTCGGTGATCTTAACATAAATTGTGATAGACTTTTGATGATGTGGAATGCTTCCCCTACCCATACAGATGCATTTGAGCTAGCACTAGTTTATTTTCACTCAAAATTAGTAATTTAAGTATATTAGCACTGGGTATGGGTAGGTGTTTAAAGTCTAGCTTAAATAGAACTTATCAAAAACAAATCTAAGACATTTTACTTAAATCAGCATCAAGAGTGTTGTTTCTGGCCGCTTGAAACAATAACTATATACTTCAAACCGTTGTAAGGGATCAGGTTAAAGCAATGTTTTGACGAAAATTTATAATAATCAAGCGGGCACTCGAAATAAATTATATGAGGTACCTGTTTTGTAATTATTTGTTTAGACTCGAAGTCAATGCTGTTTTAACCTGATTTACTAATGATTTTTTTTTTTTTACAAGCGGTAAAGTCACAGTATTATTAGAAGAAAAGTATCTTGAATCATCAATGGGTTGTACAGTAACAAGGAAAGATATATTTTATACTTCGTTTTTATTTGCAAAAGATATTTTCAAAACAATACTATTTGCACCCCTGTCGACCCTTTGTGCTACAAGAGAGATGGTAAAAAAAATTAAAGTTAACTGTGACTATTTAACAAAGTGGAGGAATTGATTCATCATGTTACGGTTTGCATAATGAACATTGCTCTGCTTATTGGGAATAGAAAGAGCATTTGTTCAATTAACCTATTGTGCTCTTGGGGGGGCTTCAAAATTCGGGATGTAACGTGAAGAGTTACTGATTTGGTCACATGCTTTAAATAAATACTTTTAGAAGACTAATGACTGCCTGCCGATACTGAGGATATTTATTTAGTTTATTTGTTATTTCTGGCACACCCTTAAAATTAAATTAATAACCTTCCTTCAGTTTAAATGCTTGATTATGTAAATTCTTCACTGTATTCCTAATTTGCAATAATAGTCTTTTATTCTGTAAAATTGATTGTCAAAAACCTGTATATCTGTGATATTAGTTTCATCAGACATGATATATGTTGTGGTTATAAGATTCTAAAAGAGATGCGTCAATTTCGTATATGGAAGAATCTTATCATAAACATTGCAGTTATGATATACAATAATTTTAATGCATTTTTGAATTTTAAAAAGTTATAGACAAGAATAACGACAGGTCTAGATTGAGATGTAAACATTTCCTTGATATGAACTAAAAGTAAGCTAAAATATGTGTTATAATAAATACATGGTGGTAATGGATGCGGAAAATTGCCGTAATATGTCTTCCGCTATTTTCGTTATATCAGATTGAATTTCGGATGTTGTGAATAGGAACTAGTGTTCAATGTTATTTTGAAGTGGATTACGAACTAGTACAAACAAATTTAAGGTTATTTTTAAATCATTTTACATTGCCAAATTGTTAGGAAATGTCAACTGTTTAAATTCATGTACGTTGCAATTGCATATCATACAGTTTTATATCACTATTTAAAATTCAAATCATGCTCTATATTCAAAAGTAAAGGGCTAAAATCAATTGTTATTTTTCATATTGGCATATATTTATCAGTACCAATTTTTTTGTTACATTTATTTTTGTCTGTAAAAATTGTTATATTGACATTTAGATAATGCCTAAGGAAAAAAAATTATGTATACAAAACCTGCTGTTTGGAAATCATGTGTATTAAGTTAAATTTATGTAAATTGTAAAAATATTCACTAGACAAAACATGTGTGCTGGGAAATAAGAAAAAATAATTCCTATATATCAATTTGTTTTTCCTCTTTAAACAAAAATATATTCTTGTTGAAAAATGGGCCAAAATTAAACTCTTCACAAAATTTTCGTAGTTTAAATTACCCTTCTTTATTTATACTCAAAATTGCACTATTATAAGTAGAAAGATGGCGGTCATGATGATATATAAAATGACGTGACTTCCTTATGGTTGTGATCGGTGTGTTGGAACAAGAGTAAGACTACAGTATATTCGTAAATGGCTGTTCACAACCAATTATTGACGTAACTATCTACCTAATAGCATGATGATATAGGGTACTAGATACGGCGTAAAATCTTAGTTTATTTAAGTTATGGGTAGCTAACTAACCAATTAACTGCCCAAAACTACCACTACCACAGGAACTAGCTACTTGCCTATATTTTTCAAGACCCACGCTACGCTATATTCTCAACAAAAAAAGAGTCCGTTAATATGAGTAATTGTAGAAGTACAAAATAAAGCACTATAATGCTGATAGCGAAGTTTTACAGTGAAATCTTGGTATATTAACGTTTTCTTAAAACGTAAGATGTGTTGAAATAAAACCACTGGCACTGGCACTCTACCCTTGCAAACGGTAAATGTGGAGTCTCAGTGGGTTCAATTTCTACGCGGAGGTGTCGCCCAACACGCAGTGCCTACATGTGGGAGCGTTAAAATATTTTATCACTATGCACTTATGTCTAATTCGAGTCATAATCTAGAACACTTCTATACAAAATAAAACTGAACAACTGATTCTAATAAATAAAAAATGATTGCACTCTATTACAAGCAACAAACTTTATAGTACACAACACTTAAATGTGAATTAATAGTATCATAATTTTGTAAATTCATTGGCAAAATTTTAAAAATTCCTTAGTAATTTTGAAATAAAATAAAATGTTTCCATTTTAGTTGTAGGAAAATAAATATTCATATAAATATAAGTTTTTTAATATAAGCATTTCAGTCATATTTATATCATTAATGTCAATATTTAAGTACAACTTATATAAAATTATAAAAGAAAATATACAATTCTTTCTGTGAATATCAACTAGATACTAATTCTGTTCTCATAAGCAAATTGTTTGTGCGCTTTGAATTGTACAAACAAAAAAATCCTGATAATATTATTTATAATATGCCATTTTATTTTATCTGTAAACGTGAAAAAGACAAAACATCTTAAGAATAAATCAACCTTATTATTAGAAGCACACTAAACGTAAAATATACATAATACGTTAGTCATTGAAAAAATCGTAAATTCAAAACATCACGTAAAAAAATATTCGAAAGTATTTAAATATCAGGTGGGAAACGGAATATTTTAGTTGCATCATCAGGTACCCCTAAAGACATGGGCGTCGTTTTTCTGCAGATGGGAAAATGCAATTAAGTAAAGAAAATATAAATGTCCTTGAATTTTAAGGATTTTTACTCTTTAAAAAGAAGAAGGACCCCTTCCCATCCTCCATTCCTACGCCCATGCCTAAAGTTATTAAGGATAAATATGTACATACATATGAATCTATCATTTTTATAAAATAAGTTGACTTTAAAATTACAGGCTATTGTCCTTTGAAATAAACAAGTGATTATTCTTACAATACTAAGTGGAATCTATACTATATAAACTACGCACTCTATTACAAACAATGTTATTATTTTTCTTCATAATAATTAAATTAATTCGTAAAAATCTATATTAGTAAAAAATCCTAATTATGTTACGTCGTTATAAACATTTAATTTGTTTCTAACGGCTATCTACCTATCTACAATGCGTTCGTAAACTTTGTAAATCGCAAAAAACACACGTCTACATGACAAGTTTAAAGTATCAACTTACATTATTATGATATGATAAACAATAAAATTTAATAAGTTAATAAAATAGACAATAAGTTAAAATATTATTGGCCATTTTGGATTTTAGAAGACTTAATGCAATTTAAGTACATTGTAGAATTTCGTTTCCTTGAAGATTTACTTATGTACATGGACGATATATAAGAAAACCTTTAAGTTGATGCATTTATTAATGTAGTAAACCCAAAACATAGTTTTATCAGTTCACTGTGCGTTTGTGCACGTAAATCTAAGAAATGGCTTGACAGATGTAAATGCAGTTTTCACTATTGTATTTTAGTAAGCTTCCATTAGCATTAACTATTTGTTTTATTTCAATTTTACTTAGTAATTGTTACAAAATAACTGACTTATTGAATTGGTTGAAATTTTAGTTTGTATTTTGTCTTTAAAATAATAATATTAGTAAAATACAAAAGTAATACAGAGTAGTAAATAAATAATTGTGTAGTGCAAGCAGGCGAAACCGCGAAAGAGTTGCTAGTTGTAGAACAAAATTTAAATACATGCATTAAACACGTATAATAAAACACATTTAGTAAGTGCCAACATTGAGATACATCATAAAAAATGAGAAATTATTTATTATTTCTATTGATCTCTCGATTGTTCATGTTTAAGCTTTACAGCGTGAAGGTGTTGGTCGTGACATGACTGTGATTGTTAAGCGTCACAAAATATAAAAAAATATTGTAAATTAGAATAAACTACACATTTTTCTTGTTGTTATATTATAGCAAAATTATATATTTTTTTATAAACTGTAGCATGTGTGTTATTTTTATGTCAGTGGGACAAATATTAATACTGACAATCTTTCACATTTATAATATAAAAAAAATGTTGTACGATTCAACGGCATAATACAAAATTATATTTAAATTATATTATTTTTACAAGTATAAATTTTATTATACTTATTTAAATAATAAAAACTTAAATAAATGTGTTTTATCAAACCATTGTAATTACTTGTCCAATTATTAAAAAAAGCTGATTTGAATTGTTATAATATATTAATTTATATGCCTTTAATTTCTACATAGTTAACAAGTTAACATAAAAAATATATGATTCTTACTTTAAGTAGTATACAATATTCATTATTTACACAATGAAATGAATTTTGCACCAGATATGATAATGATATTCAATTTTGTTTTAATTACGACCATTATAAAATAAAATAAAATCTATTGAAAAATGTTGTAACGACGCATGAAGGTTGCCAAAGAACATAAATTAAGTCCTGACTGAAACCAATTATATTAATTTACATTCATAATTTTTAAATGTAACTAAAATATTAACATGACTAGTCCGTTTTTTTTTAAATAGGCCAATTTAATGTCTTTTTATGAAATGCGATACAAGGACGGCCATTAAAATTTCACTATGACAGTACGACTTAAGACTTATAGAAGACGGAACAGAATTCATCTTTAAATCTTCTTCATTTTATTGACACAAATGGTAATCCTATGAATTACAACATTAATAGGCAAAACCTTGAACAACGAATTGTATTCAATTCAAAAGACTACTATTACTAATATTTTTATAGTTGCTACGATAAATTGTAGCACTAAAAACTCCTTCTGAAGGCAGATGCAAAAAATATACATATAAGGAGGAAAATAGACAAATATAAAATAAAATCTATAGTATACTTAAGCTATATAAAAATAATAAGGCGGACAAAAATATAATTCCCAAGTTATATTTGTAGCAGTTGGAGTAACTATAATTATATAGATAAGGTAACATTTTGCTTTTGTACAAAACATAAAATGGGGCAAGTAACGGTATATAAGTATATAAAGCTCATTAATTTTCTAATTATGATTACCTGTATGAATTATACTATAATTTCAGTTTTTATTGTTATATCTAATAATTTATTTTTTTAACACAGCATTTAGACCGAAACCGTAAAGAAGATTGTAAGCGCAACGTAGGTTCGATTCTTATCCGAGAGTACGATTGTTATTTCTTCGCTCTAGTAACAAGACAAAGCGCAGCATTGGGGTATTACGCAATGTCCGGAAAATTGGGAGGTAAGTGTGGGTTCCATCTGTCTATCCTGATATATGCGGGATATTGCGTGAACAGTCAAGCTATAAACATAAAGCATATAGAAATATTCAAATAATGTTATAACAAATCGTTTGTGTTTGAATAGTATTAAAGTTTCATGGCACATTGCATTTGGTTGGACTAATAACGTCAAAAAAAGACTTCGTAGGCTTTTATTGCAATATAAACAGATTTTTTAACCTTGTATGAGCAAAAAGTTTTTTAGCCCATAAAGTTTTTTAGCTTCACTGTGTATTCCACAAATAGTAGGGAAGAAAAAATCTAAATCTCCCAAGTTGCTTGACTATGTTACAAATCTCTTCAGTCAAATCCTATTATTATATATTCCTAAAAGGCGCGGGATATTTGGAAACCGTTCAAGCGCCAAAGGTCTACATCGACGCTTGTTGTTCATTCAACAGTGGGGTTGGACAGCAGCAGATCGGGCGGCGGGGGCAGGCCCGGCTGCAGCGTGACGGCCACGCCGCGGTTCAGCGACACCGCTGGGTAGAACGCACCGCGCAGCCCCGTGAACGCTATGTCACCCTGGTTCATAAGGAATTCATTATATATATATATAAATCAGCTTCACGCTATATCCCGCAGACAGCGAGATAGGCAGAGGGAACCTAGTGTTAAAACACTGTGCTTCCCACTTTCCGCCGAGGCATTGCGTGTTGAGTGGTGGAATTCAACGCCGCGGTTTGCTTCGACATTAGAGCGGAGAAATGAAAATGTAAATTTAAATAAATATTTCATTTCGTCGAATGGGGATCGAACCCACTACCAGTCGATTTTCAAGTCATATTTTGGGCCCCTGCGCCACTACTGGCCTCTATTTGTAAATTATCCTTAATAAATAATGTTCATATGTAATAACCTTTAATTGAGATTATAGTAAATCAGGAGACCGCGCGAGGCTGTGAGAGCGATGGTCGTGGGTTCAATCTCTTGCTCAGGGGGCTGTTGGACTTGGATATTTGATGCTTTTATACCTTCACGCGATCTTGAGATAAATGATCGTAACAGCAAAGTGACCACATAAAGGTTCCTCCGTTTTTTATTTAGTGTACGGAATCGTAAAAATGATAAAGAAGTAACCTGTGGTCGATCATCGACGGTAAACCGCAGCGTACCGCGCGTGAGGTCGAGCAACACGCCCACGCTCGCGCCCGCCGCCACGCCGCCCGCCGCGCGCCCTCCGTGCGCGCCGCCGTGCACGAACCACGACCGCGACCCGTCGATGTACATCGCCCAGCCCAGCGCGTCGCTTCCTGTGTGTGAGGCAAACGAAATTACTAAATAATGTTACAATTCGTTCTACTTTTTATCTATTTATATTATTTTTTGTGGCGGCATCACGAACTATATCGAAGGGAAGAAGTCGTAGTGGTCAATGCACAGAATCTTATTCAGTTAACAATCACCGCCAACTGACCGAGCATCTTGTCGCGGGCGACGTCTGCGCGCGCGATACCGAAGGCGGGGTCGGCGTCGCCGTCGTAGTGGTCGATGCGCAGGCGCCAGTAGTGCGTGCCGCGCGCGAGCGGCGCGTCCGCCAGCGCCACGCGCGCCTGCCAGCCACCCGCGCGCGCACTCAGACCCTCCGCGCCGATGCTGAGCCCGCCCTCCACGCCACGCCCGCCGCAGCGCGCGTCCCACGTGAACCACGCCACTGCAACCAAATTACAATTATAGTCATAGAAACGAGCATCGTCAGATTTTATAAAGGTGGTGTTTATATAGAGTACAGTTTACATAAAAAAAAGGTTTTCACAGTAATTATTAACATAACGTACACACGTAAAACTTTGTAACAATGAATCAAAATTAGTTAACTTTCACATAACATTTTGACCTACCAGGAGATGTTTGTAGACCGATTACTTCACTGTACGGCCCCTCACCGGCGCCATTGAAAGCTTTCACCCGAGCGCTATATAATGACGCGTAGTGGAGTCCGTCGATGGTACATACAGTTTCCCGACCGCAGTAGACCTCCTAAAACAAAATATATTTAAGGCTTGTAAAACGTATAGCTGCACTACGTCGCTGAGCTGATGGGTGAGCAATGTGTATCACTGTTTTTTATTTACATAAAAAAATAAGTAATTAAAAAATTCTAAGTCACTGGTATTTTAACGAAAATGATTTTTACTAGTATATCCCATATATATAAAACAAGTACTTTAACCATAGTGTGTAGCTGACATGCACATACACAACACTCACCCTAAACGGTCCGCCAAGCCCGTCGTCTAGCTCGAGCACGTATCCGCGCACGGCGCGAGGGGCGGCCGGCGCGCGCCACGCCAGCGTGCACGAGCAACCGCGCGCCGCGCACGCCTCCACCGCCATATCGGGCGCGCCGGGCGCTGAAATACGTACGAAACTATTAATCCATTAGATCCGTTGTATTTACAATTGATCATAATTGCTCTTTATAGTATATCAATTAAATTATTACTTTAGAAGACATCAGAGATTTAATATGTGTAGATAGATGTAAGATATATAATTACATTGTCTCATCAAAAAACAAACATTCTGTGAATATTTTAAGCATTTTTAAGTATTCGTTGTTATAGCGGCAACAGAAAAACATAATCTGAAAATTTCAACTTTCTATCACAGTTTATAAGATTACAGCCTGGCGACAAGCAGATAGACAGATAAACAGACGTACGGACAAAGAAGTCTTAGGGTCCCATCTTACCATTTGGATATGGAAAACTAACAACACGATTAAAAGTATTTTCTTGTTATCCGTGCGTTTTTAGTGGCGCAACTCAACGCCGCGCTTTGACTTGTTACCAGAGCGAGGAAATGAAAATATTTCATTCCCTCGAGTGCCTTCTGCCACAAGACCACGACAGGTGAAATTAATAAAAGCGAAGTAAAACCATAATTGTCAGTGAAAATAATAAATAAGACATTTTTTATAGTAATTATTTTATTGTATTCTGTATGACCTGATATTTGGTCAACGAAAGGTCGATACCAAAATATGCATTAATTGTAATACCAATAACATAATGAAAGAAAGATACTAGTTAGTAATTATCATGAAAATAAACAGTAAAAATAACACGCCTTGTATTATTTAGAGATATTTGCCGGTAATTACAAAATAGTTGAACGGTACTGCGATGTGGGTCAGTGGGCATTATCGACATTCAATTATTACTCATTTTCAATATATAACATATCTTTATTTGTTAAGATTTCAACATGATTTGCGAGAATGTTCTTAACATTAAAACAAATACATAGTAACGACATAATCACAGTTATAATTTACAATATCATACTATCTACATTTGTGGTTACTTTGCACTCGTTTTGTTCTCGTATGTACATGTTTTTGCTTTTGTATGACATCTTTTTATATCGTTACATTATTATATTGTAATATAGTTAATATTTTTATTTATATTGAATAAAAAATATTCTCAAATTATTATTTTTTAACTAGTTTACCTGATGTCTTCATTTCCTTTTCTGGTGCTGCATTCCAAATAACAGGAATAAATATAATGACATAAGCTCTATTAAAAATACATGCTTAACTATTTATTATTAATAGAAACAGAAATAAAATAACAAACCTGACACTATTAATGATTATAAACATAAAAATATATGTTTCATAAATTATTATTATACACAATACTGTAGTGGAAGACCATACTCACGTATGCACTCGACAAAGTTCATAGTATTGACGGTGCGTATAACGGGCTCGATATCGAGCGTGAGGGCAGGCGGTGAGGGCGGCGCATCTAACGACGTACGTAGTCCTGACGTAGTTTCTTGCGCCCGAGCCGATAATATTTTACCCACCTGTTAACATAAGGTTTTTTTAATTCTAATTTCAAAAACTTTTTTATTTTTTAATTCTAATTTTAAAGTGGAAAACAAGCCTTACAACGGCTTGTTTTCCACTTTCCGCCCAATTTCGGAGACATTGCGTGTTGAGTGGTAACCAATTCCGCGCTTTGGCTTGTTACCAGATTGATGAAATGAAAATAATTTATTATCCCGAATGGGAATCGTACCGACAACCATCGCGTTTAGAGCAGATGCCAGATTGGCTTTGATTACAGAAAAATGTGTGTATATAATACTTTCATTTAATTAAACTTGTATAAAAAATACCTAAACTTCCTATATAAAATGTCTAACTATTAATCTAAATAGTAAACAAATTAGTATTATATTATAAAACATGAATTTTACAGAAAACTTACAATCTTAAAAATATAAAAATAATTTAATTGACTTTTATTCTTTTATATTCACAAAATAATACTGCTATCAATGAAATGAAACATTTAACTTTAGTTTGTAATGTGTTTTAACAAAATTCTATAACTTAAAAGTATTTTGATATTTATATATATATATATATATATATATATATACCTGTAAGAATGCAGCATGGTCAGATTCCTTCAGAGCTTCAATTGAAAAATGCAGTAAAGCCGTAGCTTCACGCAGTTTTTGTGCAGCCTGTGACGTCAGAGATCTCATGTTCGCAACAGCTTGAGATTTAGTATTATGTGCTGCTCTAACTAACTCATCTCTCCTCCTCTCAATGGCTCGGGTGATTTCTGCACATGCCTGGTCTATTTGTCTTTCTAACTCTTCACACGATTCCTATTTGCGTAATAGATAATTTAAATGTTTAATATAATGGTTTTGTTGAAAATAATCTAATTGATGACCACATCATTAAGAATAAGTTGGACCCAGAAAGTCCAACCATGGGCATTAGGTTATGCAGGAAAAAAAAATAACTACTACTGCACCAACTCGAGACTCAATACTTTATTTAATGAAGAAACTGAGGATGCAAGAAATTAAAAACTTTGTTTTTGAAAATTATTTTTACACCTGCTACTTAATAGCAGAAGTCAAGCCTGAGATTTATTTCAGAAATCTCGAAAAAGAAAATAATTCTAGTAATATCTAGCTAAGTTCTAATAATCTTAATTCTAATAATTAAGAGTAATCTAACCCACAACCTTTGTGTTTACAGTCAGACATTGTGCTGCTGCACCACAATATATATGTTGTTCATATAATAAGTTAGTCACTCATAATCAAAGCTCATAATGCACCAAAGTTAAAATTAAAGCAAAAATTATAATTGGAAAACATGACCTTACTTTACATTCTTTTTAGTGGTGGTTTTTAATATTATATATTTTTAAATATTACTAATCTACGAAATGTGTATAATAAGCAGTTGTAATCTAGTTTATTATAAAGTGAACATAAATCAGGAGCCAAATTAATTAAAATATATATTTTACATAATTGTATAATAAAAATCTATGATGGAAAACTGTAGTAAGAGAGGAGACCTCAGTCAAAGATACTGGAGGAAGGGCATATAAAAAGCATGAGGAACCTCTGGAAGGCATGTATGAAGAGGTTGATGACATCCACTGTCAGAGGCAAAAGAGGTATGTAGAGACCATAGCATTTGTGATTATTCTATAGTGTGCATTCTTGGCCTGTCTAGAATTATCATCAAATCTTTACAAGAATGTACAAAAGAGTTGAAGTATAAAATACACATACATTTATTTTGTCTCCTGATCCTTTGACTAGTTGAATATATTCAGTCATAGCCTTGGCTTCTTCAGATAGTTGATGAAGTGTTTGTGATAATTCAGTCTGAAAAAGAAAAGAATTCGTATGTAATATATAGAATAATATATAGAAGAAATTGAATCCATGGTGGCAGTGGCATATCTTATATTTGGTTCAGTATAGTGCATTGGTTGTGGCATTCCGAGCATGTTGAGCACATATCAATTCACTAATGTCATGTTGTGGCAAAGACACAAAAAAACCTTATGTAAAGGATTAGTAACATTTAACATTACCTTATGAGTCCTAGCTGCTGTTGACAAATGTTGAGTTTCATGTCCAGAATGTCTCTCAACAAGACATCTTTGACAAATAGGAAGAAGGCAAGTGTTACAATATAGGACAGGTACTGATCCATGATCTGTACAAGTAGTTCCTAGTGTTCTAAGCTCATGTTGTGCCAGTGGCCCTCTTGTGGGATGCCACGCATCTCTACAACTAGCACAGTAACGAACTGAACATTGTTCACATCGCACAACAGCAGCACGTCTTTCTCCTTCACACATTTGACATGCTTCTTCAGCAGGAGGAGCTATACTTATGCCACCAAAACGTTCCACAATCGTTCGCATTACTCGAAATGGTGGAAGACCTTCAGCTCCATTTTCATCTAAAAATACTTGTTTATTGCATAATGGACATGTTATAGTAAATGCTGCTGATACATATGATGGGACGGCAGGGGTGCCTGCGTAACTATTAGGCCTTGATCCGCAAACGACACCACTATCTGTCTCACTTGAAACAGATGCTTTATCAGCCTCTTGATAGTCGTTTGTTACAGTTGAGGAATTATCACCATCGTGTACATGAATTTGTAAGCCTGCAGCACACACTCGACACAGTGCATGTCCACAAGGAAGCAGTACTGGCTCTTTATAAAATTCTTTACATATAAAACACCTTAATTCCTCTTCCATTTTGACAGTAATTTAGTATTTTTCTATTTTAACTACATAGCTAAGTTTCGCGTTTAACTCGATTGATACGAAACATTATGAACTATTTTATATCGTAAAAGTTGTTATTAAGAAAAAACCACAGCAACAAAGTTAGTGGAAAAATAAAAAATAAATTACAAAAACTAGAACAACACTCAAAATATTACAGATAACGTATGGATATGAAGGACACAGATGGAGAATATGGATGGAGTATGGACTAGGGATGCCCGAGGATTATCGATTTTCGATGAACATCGATCTTAGCAATTAAAATATCGGTGTTTTAACTTCGTTGCATAAGTAAAACATCGTAATATCGATGTCAGCTGGGACACATAATCGATATTTAATCACGTACACGTATAATTATTTTTACAGTCGATTGTTAAAAAATATTGGGACTTATAATGTGTTTTTCCCTAATGTTTTAAATGTTCAATAAATTTTAGATTTTTGTTTTAATTCTAAAGTTTTGTTTTTATTTTATTGTTGATGATACGGTAGACTCCAATAGCACACCGACGACGGCGACGCAGACGCAAAAAGTGGTTCTGGATCTGGAGTCTGCTCCACAGATATAGCTTTAGCATTCACCACATATAGCGTATTTACTGACCATTCTTAATAGAAATGACTTATATTTTAATATTTTATGTTAGAAAACTATATTATAATATATACTGCGAGACCCAATTAACGTAAAACCAATGTTAACTCATACTTCAATGTAATTAGTTTTTATATTTAAAGTCAATTGGCGAAATATTGAAAGAGTTGAGGTCAGTTGTGGCGCAGGGGCACAACAATGCGACTGTATACACGTTAGATTGTGAATTCGACTACCACTCAACAGGAAAACAAATGAAATATTTAATATATTTTATTTGTTCCATTTGTTGAGTTCCGCCAATGCACGCAATGCCTCGGAACAGAAAAATCTTAATGGAAACGAAATATAATATTACTTTCCTAGGTTCCCTCTGTATAATAGTGCGAAGCAAAAAAAGACAAAAACGGATAATTGTATAAATCTAATTTAAAGTCTTTAAAAGTTTCTATCGAAGTAATTTTCTGTATCGTATCAATTGACATTATTTTTAATTTTCTGAACTAAGGCAGAATAAATTTAATCATTGTCACTGTTAGTATAAAACTTGTTCTTCTGTTTGAAAATGACAGAATGTCATCAGTTTTATTGTTATTGTTATCTTTCAAATTAAAACATTTTTTTCGATGAAAATAGTAATACTCAAAACCGTATAGGTATATATTATATTGAAATTACCAAACATCTTAAAATAGTATTAAAATGCATGCATAAAATTTTCCAATAAAATGCATGGACTTAGTAAATAAAATCCCTCTTTAATAAATCAAGTAATAAAAATGGAATCATTAATATCATCGGACGATAGTTGTGATCAGGAAATAAAGAATTTAAAAAATCAATTAACCGGTTAGTATACCTCACAGATATTTTTACATATTTACAAAAGTTGTACAATTTTTTAAAACTATTATCTTTTTAGATTATGGCTTAGAAGAAGAAAATTTGAGTAAAGATGAGATGTCTGATATACTTAAAGCTTTAAAGAATTCAAAGTCATCAAACACTGAGCAAAAACAAGAAAAGGTAATTATTTTCTTTAACCAAGTTTCCAAACAAAAATACTTTAAAATATTTGTTTATTATTATTGAATAAATATTAAGATTAAATAATATTATTATAACAGATGGAAGAAGATCTTTCAACGCCTAAAGTAACAATGAAAAGAAGGTTTTTAAATGTTAGAGATAGGCGTATGCCTTGGAGCCTTATCCCACAAAGTTTAGAACCAGCTGAAAAAGCTAGAACTTTAGCTGTCTACATAAAACTTATGTCAATAAACAATTATCGCCAAGCAAGGCAATCTGTTAACATGGCAACATGGCCTCCACCTATACAAATTATTGAGTCAACCAGAATACAACCGCAGAGATCAACACGCAGTGGTCGTTCGGTACCAGTGTATACTGATTATGATGATGATTCTTCGGACTTTGATTGTCTTGTCACAAAAATAAAAAAGAGAAAGGTTTCTAATAGTGATCATGGTGATATATATCCTAAAAAATCATTATCTTTAAAGAGAAAAATATCCAGAGATGAGAACTTAAGACCAATTAAAGAAGTAAAAATAAGAAATGAAATACAGAAATTAGAATCAGAAGGACATGTACATGCAGATCTATTTTCAATTAGTGAAGACTGAAATATAATAATTCTAATGGTTTACAGCTTCGCAGTCTGCATCTATTTTTTCAATAGAGCAAAATCATCTCATAGGAAAAAATTAAGTGGGTATTTAACATACATTTATAGCAGAAATTAATCAAGAACACTGTTGTTCTTAACAGAATTTCCATTAAAATATTTATAGGGTGATTGTATGATTTTTCTGTACTACACAAATTACTGAATACTTACAGAACAATTAGTTGAAAGTATGAAAATTAATTTAATTTATTAACTGGCAAAGTTTATGTAAATAATTCTTCTATCAATTTAATTTTAAAATTTGTTGCATAATTTTAAAATAAATATTAAACAATTCCAATCTCTGTCCCATCAACCTTCACAGCAGCAGTGGCACAGAGTTTGATTATAAATACAATGGTTGTAGGATGTGTTGGATTCCCACACTAAGATATAAATTATTATTATTTACTCGCTCTGGTAAGAAAAGGAGTGAGTTTCACCACTCAAGAATCTCAAAAATTGGACATTGCATAGGGGACTTATACCTACTCAGCTATATACAGGACAGAGGAATACAGGGAATTACCATTACAATGAATTGTTAATGGAAAATACAGTTTTATGGAAGGCTAGCTTTGAGTTTGGCCTTTAGTGGTAGTTATTATTATTAAGATGCATGTAGATAAACTGCAATAGTAGATTTCAGTTTATTTATATAATTTTGTCATAGATATCTGGTTCATTCATTATTATATAGGTGTATAAACAGTCATATTTATATCTGTAATTATTTATATATTCTCCAATACTCAAGAAGATTTAAGTATTAAGTGATAAATGTAAGTAAATTATGTAATAGGCACAATTAATTTATAAATATTTTATATAACAGAAAACTGCTTAATTATTATACAGCCCAGATATTATGTTAAATATGGAAAAGCAAAGTCTTTTGTTGTTGCTTGGCTGTGATCTCGTTAGTTTCAACATACAAGCTAAGATAAGTAGTCTTACTTTCGCTTTAAATTTCGCTCTTTTCGCTACGTCTTGAACTTGGTCCCATAGTGTCTCTCATCATCATCTAAAATTACCAACCATTCTTAATTTTGTTCCAACTCCTCCACTGTGAAATCTGCGATTGTTTGGAATCTACTAAAGTTCGACATTGCAAGTCACCAACAATTCAGAATTCTTAAAGAGTACTTATTTAATTTAGAACAGTAGTTGGTTTTTATCTGTTAATGTTGGGAAACATATATTTAATGTAAATATATGTACGTATTATAATTTTATATATTGGCATTATATATAATTATATGATATATTGTTGCTAATTTTTATTATATTACCTAAGTATATAATATAGTTTAGTATGTTTCCTAAAATTTTAATTGCACTGAAACCTTATTCTCCTTTATTTACAACTAAGTACTTTAGTCTATTATTTACTAAAGATTGTCCACCAAAAGCAATAAGACCGCTTTTTCATACATTTTGTACGATATATTCGTGGTTATATTTTTTCTTATTATTTATATTTATAAGAGCGCAATAAATAATATTCTATTCTATGTTATTTGAATATTCTCTGAATATAACACCACAAAGCTTGTAGTTGCATATATTAGGTGAAGTATTCATTATTTAAGTAAAAAAAAATTATTTAAGAAATAAATTTAATGTTATTAATAAAACAGTTATTATCTTTTTATTAAAATATAACTATTTATTTGTGAGCACAGAGTATTGGGAATGAGCAAAGCTATGGCAGGGATGAAGTAAACGACAAACACACTGACAGTCTGACAACAAAGTGATCTTATTAGGGTTCCTTTCTTCCTTAAAAGATACAGAACCCTAAAATCGATCGGATGTTACGATAATATTACCCAAGGTATTAATATTTTCATGACGATCACTAGTTGTAAAATATATTTATTTACTTGTATGTAAGTACATCAAAAATAACTTCAATTGAATTTTAAGACAATGTTTCTTTTTCACGCTTTTGCATGATTAAATTACCTCCAGTTCGCGAGTCTTACCTGAACTGAGTTTTGCATTTGTGTCGCTGTCTCAAAAAGTAGACTCAGAAAGAATAAAAAATAAAAATAAAGTTTATTATTCGATGATGAATAAGAAGATTTAAACGTAAAAAATATAATAAAAAATAGTAATTCTACGTTCATTATTGGATATTGCATTCTTATAATTTCGGCACATGTTGTGCCATTTTTGTTAGTAATGAATCGTTTCATTATATCACCCAGAACAGCCTTGTGTCGACGAATTTTGTTTTTCTTTTTTTACTAGTTACGCATACATTTTTGCATTTTTGTAGACTAATATTCAGTAGGTACCAATTTTACTTTTAAAAAAAACAACGAGTGTGGTACAAAGGTAAAAAATACCTCCACTCAATTGAAAATTTATGGGTATAGATATTTTTCATTTTTTTGCGTGAACACTATTAAAATGTAGATGTAGATTAAAATGTAGGAAAGTTTGACTTAGCGATAAGTAGGTTGTGTCGTAGTAGAGGTGGCCATACAAAATATTAAATTGTTTTTAATGAAAGGTGCCAGTGCCCATGCCAGTGAAATAAAACTTTTATTAATAAGTAAAAAAAAAAAGGAAAGCCCTAACATTAGGTCTCCACTGCTTTGTGCGGGATACAGCGTGAGACTGATATTAATAACTAAGTAAAAAATTATATTAAATATGTTTTTTATTCCTCTCCATAACATAGAACATAGGTTTGTTTGTCGCCGGCTCGCGGGCCATCAGTTAGCTAAAAGTTTTCGTAAGCGACGCACGAATTTTCAGTGCTCGTATACATTGTGTACCACGTAAATATAGTCTTGAAAGAAATAAAAAGTGTAATTGGTATTTAAATATAATAGCCTCAATGTGTCTTAAACTGGATTGCCAAAAAATAATTCAGATGAATTATCGTAAGTATATTATTGAGCTGTTGTTTTTTTATAAATTATAGTAAACTGTAGTAAAGTAATATTTATTTTAATTAATATTATTACATTGTTTTAAGATCGTGTGTAAAAATATAAATAACGATATACATATATATAATTAAATTTGTTGCCATAAAGTACTATGAAATTGGCTTGGCGCCATTCTGAAGTTCGTTTGTTTTTATTAGGTCCAAAATTTCCATAAACCCGCATACATGTTGGATAAATGAAGGAATTCATGACTATATCAGCCTCACGCTGTACCCGGCATATAGCAAAGTAGGCAGAGGAAGCGTGTCGAATGGCCGAACTCAACGCAGAGTGCAACATCAGATTGAAGAAATGGAAATATTAAACATTTAATTTCTTTGAATAGTTATATTACAGTAAAAAGAACCTATACTAAAATAGTAAATATTTTTTTCTTGAATACACTTTTTAAAATATCGTATAGTTCAAGTGGATGATGCTGCGCAGCGCAGGGGCCGCTAGTCAATAGTAAACATTACTTATATATAACTGTGTATAAAGTGTAAGCATTTTATATATAAAGTGTTCATCTATTAAGATGTATATAAATATAAAAAAATCTCTATTCTCCTTCGTCACGACCAATGAAATCACTCTCGAATATGTGCTTGATAGATTTTAAGATTTTTTTTGTAATATTTGTTTTTGCGAAGAGTCTAGTTGTAGTAATCGTTATTTGCACTTAATTTTAGATTTATTTCAATAAATCCAGGCCAGGCCTAGGGAGCGATAAAATTCTTAATAATATTATATAAGTACCTACATTGTACCTACTACAAAAATATTCAATTCCATCAGTTCTAATAAACGTTCATTTTTACTTAGTATAATTAGTAAAATCCATTTTACAAAATAGGGCATTTTGTGACAAAAAATAATAGAAAATTTGCAAGGTGATATTTGACCGATTTTATAAATAAAACGTTTTAAAAAAGTGTCTATCTGTGATTTAAAAAGCATCTGTGCTATTTATAGTTTATATGGTTATTTACACGATACTATAATAAACACAAATAATTTTATAATTTTTATCTCTATCTGTCTTTCTGCATATTTGTCTGGGTTAATATCTAGAACCGCTGAACTGATTTTTATGGGACTTAAACTGACGATTAGTATTTTCACGATAGAGAGCACTATGGATAAACATATAGGTAATTTGTATCCGACATTCCAACAGGATAGGGAATTAATATACAATAAATGTTATTTAGCGTGAAACAGTAACTATAGATAAAAATTCGAAATCCATCCAAAATTCCGACCTTTTTTTCTCTAAATACAAATAAATAATATTAAATCGTAAAGCTCCAGCGCGCGAAGCTCACGGCTTCGCTAGTTATAATAATATAAGTAGATACTAATCTTATTCTTTTTAAGCTTGTTATTTAAATTGTATTAGTATAGTCATAAAACAGTAATAAACTTATTTTGAATTTGAATTTTGAATTTTAGATTATATTGTCAGCGATATGCCTTGTAATTTGACATCATCGAATTAAAGGCATTGTCCAATGAAATTACTATTATTAGCTCTCAGTATGCAAAATAATTAGTATCATATCGCATACGTAGATTTGTATGTATAATTAATTTAATTGTATCTGATATTGTACTAAAAGTGATTTTAAAGGACTATTCAATATTTTTCAGATTAAATTTAGGAACTTGTTTAAGGGAATAATAAAAAAAAAGTTAGTATCACAGTACAGACAAAATATTTTTACTTTTTTTATATATAGAGATAATATAAAGCGCATTAATTTTCATGTTAAAGTAAACGACATAACGATGTTCGGGCGCTATAGTTATTTAAAAAAAAATCGCCCTAACATTGTTATATAAAATTAAAAATTAGCTTCACGCTGTATTCCACACACACCAGAGTACTCAGAGGGAACCTTGTGTCAAGACAGTCCCTTCGTAATTTTCCGCTGAATTTTTCGAGGCATTGTAGATTGAGAGGCGAAATTCAACACCGGGCTTTCCCAAGGTGCCATAGCGGAGAAAATTAAAATATTAATAAATATTATATAATAATTCAATTATTATATAAATATTAATAATAATTCATTTAGGGAGGATCGAATCACGCAAAGGGGGATCGATGCCACGACCGTCGTGTTACAGTATCACCCTTGAGCCCCTGCGCCTGCGCAAGGCCTTGGTTATATAGTATACCTTAAAGAAGTCTATCACGAAGACGCAAGATATTTTTATATAATACAGAGATATTCGTTTTATAAAAAGTTAATAACGCTCATAATTGTATTATTATATTACCGTAATATACTTATGGTCAAAGAAGAAGTCTATAAAAATCCCACTTAGTAACAATATTTTTTTACCTTTTTTTGCTCATTTTGCCTACGGCTCTAGTTTCTCAAAAGTATTTTTTTAAATCGTTTTAAATATCTCTCTTTTTTGCATGAATTTTGATTTCAAATTTAAATTTTGATCCAACGGTCGTTGATTAAGTACTTATCAACAATTTAATTAGTAGAACGTGTCTATTTTACAATAAAATTTAATAGCATAACATAATAGTAAGTAGGTATACTAGATATTTTAAAAACTAAAATATTTTTGCACTCGCAAGCAAGTCATTTATTAGTTTGTTACTAAAGTAATATAACCTGAGATCCCACCGTTGAATCCTGCATATACCAGTTTTCTTAATTAAACCTATATCAATGAATAATACATGATTAGTAGAACAGATTGCACCTGGGTTGCCTGGAAGAATCCTGCCGCAATCACCTTTAATTAAATTTTTTCGTAACTCGTTTTTGGACAAAATTGCACTCATACGTTTTTTATATGAATCGCACATCATTTGAAAGATAATCGCATAAGGAATTGGAAAATTAAGGGTTGCCAGCTCTCAGTCTGCCGCAAGTCTAGGGTTGCCTGGTTTAAACATGTCACTAAATGTTAATAATTTGCACTCATGTGTTTTTTTAATGAATTATATATCAAATTAAAGCTTATTTTTTTGTGAACACTATAAAATAGGGTTGCCTGGAAAATTCCTGCCGCAAACAGGGGCTGCCAGCGTTTGAAATATTTTATTCCGGTTCCGTTTGACTATGAGAATAGACGATGAAATGCGCGGTCTGCCTTATGTCTTAAAGTAAAATATTATATAATAGAAGGTCAATCTTAAAATCAATGTTTGTTCTAATTGTTCACCTGTTAAATGATGATTTTAATCATATAAAGTACACGCAGAAAACTATTTAAAGATGAAATCATCCTTATTTTTCAAGTAAAATAATGAATCTATAATATT